>JAABOM020059497.1:0-12756 GCA_011800125.2 Solanum clarkiae
GGCCACCCGACCTTTGATATTCGACTTTCACTTGTTGGCAACTATGACAATCGTCAACAAGTTTGGCAATGTCCTTTATTCTTGTGGACATTTTAATTGCACAAAGAAGACTACTCAAAAACAAGATTAGTTTTAACTTTATTCAGGGCTATTTGTTGAGATTAAACACAAACATGAACCATCTTGTCAATGTCAAAGTCGAAACACTGAAATAATGCACCCATTTCTGAAGAAAAATTCACGCTTTTGGCATTGAAGTACACTGACCCGAAAAACAGAAAAAAAAAAACTAACAAGAACCTTGAAACAAAACAAAGCATTTCTTATAACAGGTAGGAGGTAGTACTCCAAACTCAATTTTAGAATGAAATTTTTTTACAATTATGAAAACTCTTCTTCATTAATTCCATCAAAATAGTAGAATGAGAACAAAATTCTCCAATAATAAATACATGAATTTTGAAGGCCCATTCCTCGGAAAACAACTTATGAACTTTAACAGATAACAAATTCGAGAAAATCATTTAAGAGCTAGAATTCCAGAAGCATGGAAAGAACGAGGAATCTAGCGGAAAATTTATGAATTAAAATAAGACAACATTAAACCAATCTTAAACAATATGGCCTTCAAATCCTCATAACCTCATTACAAGTCTAGAAGCACAATAACAACGAAAGTAGGACAACGCATCTGTGCATTCAACGCACTTAGTCATCAGTAGATCAAAGCGAAAAGAAGATTTTTAACTATCCCAAAATAAGACTTAAATAATGACAATACCTATTCATTTTAGAGGACAATTCCAATAAGTTCGGATTGCAGCAAAGCAAATATTTAAAATGAAATAGTGACAGAACTGACTCTAATTGTGATTCTCATAGATGAAATATAACAAAATGAGATATTACCTTTAAAGATGCAGGAACCGGGATGACGAGATGAGAAGATGACTTCTCTTTCACCATGATGGAATCCCAATTTGTGAACAAAATGTAGGCCATGAAAAATCCACAACGAACCCCCTTTTTTTCTTTGAAACTTGGAGACTCAAAATCCTGTAAAAAGTATTTTTTTTCGGTTCCCCTCCCGACTTAAAATTTTGGGGTATTTATAAAAGTAAAAGAAAAATTAAAATTTGAACGTTGAAGAAAGATTTGTTGGATTATTTTGTTATTGCAGCCTTTGTTGGTGCATCGAATGGTCCCCCATATTTTCTCTTGAACTGGATATTTGTTTGTCTTGGAGAAGGGAGATGAAAGAGAAGAGGTGGGTGTGAAAAGAAGAAAAAAAAGTGGGTGTGGGTAGGTGTGGAAAAAAGGTAAAATAAAAGAAAAAGAGGAGTGGAAAAAGAAAAGCGGTAGGGGAAAGGTGAAACATATGGAGTCCGGGGCGTGGGTTTAAATTTTAAAATGCATGATAAAATAAAATAGATCAATTAGCGAGCTTCTTTAAATATCAAAGTGAAATAATGAATTTTAAAATAATTAAGAAAAAAATCTTTTTTTACGATTATTTTTAATAAATATAACTCTAAAATAACTTAAAATATATGTTTTTCCAAAGATAATTATCTCACATTGTTAAAAATTAAAGAAGCTAAATAATTAATTTATATTATGGAGGGTAAAAATTGGGTGTCAACAGTTGCTCCTTTCTTTGGATATGATCGATAAAAGAGATCGTGGACAAAGAAACTTGACAAATCCAATTTCTAGCTGACCATATCTTCATCTATTGAAAGGCTCTTGGTACGAACTTTGGGAAATTATGTCGGGGACCTTGGTTTTTGGGTTTCCTACATATCTCAGGTTACATGAGAATTCAGCCACTTGTATTTCAAAAGGCTTGATTTTACGCATGATTACGAAAGAATTCAAAAGCTATTTCGAAGTCAAATTATAGTGAGACTGAATAGCTTGGGAATAGAAAGAGGGGAGGTTGGAATACAGTCGAGTTTTCAACATGGGGTTTGTCTACATATCCCGGACATGGGAATCAGACTGCTTGTAGTTTGACTTAATTGATTGAAAAGGAAATCTTCTTATGCTAAGATAACCTTAGGTTGGGAGGAGTGACAAATGAGTTGAGTATGAAACAAAAGGCTTGCAACCTGTCAGCCATGAATGCGGAGCTCTTCACATCATAAGTAAGAACTTACATGGACAAAATTTTTAGAACTCTTTATGTATTGTCACTCAGATTGAAAATGTTGCTTTTGGTGAGAGTTGAGATCACCTGGATGTGAAACTGAAAACTAACGAACTTAAAGAAATACCCACATGCTTCTGACAGGGGTGTGGTTAGATAGTGGTGGGTGTCGCTTCTCAGCTTGCGTCTGAAGAGTCTTACGTTCCTTTTCAGACTATGTCCTAGTTCGTTGCTAAGAAAAAGTTCCTTGTTATACTGCATCCTATCTGATGACATCCACACCTGAGGTTTGTTTTGAGAACTCACCCTTTTGGATGCTCTTGATATAACTAAGACAAAATTGTTAGTAAAACGATAATTCAAATACAGGGATGATATCTCTAACCATATTTGACATATATTCAATGTGATTGATAATAAGTCGATATGATGCAGCAGATGATGGCCCTCTCGATGATTTGAATTCGTAACAGCCCTCTTGGAAATTATGATGAAATGGCCCTCTCAGCGGATTGAAAAATAAAATGGCTCTCTGGGGGCAACTGGTAAATAAAATGGCCTTCTCGGCGGCTTGGAAAACATGGTCCTCTAGGGGCAACTGAAAAATAAAATGACTCTCTGGGGTCAACTAGGAAATAAAATGGTAGTCCAACTATAACGAGGTAGATGGCTCAATAATTATCCAACTATGACGGGGTGGATGGACCGACAATTATCCAACTGTAACGAGGTAGATGGCTCGATAATGAAATGATGAAATGGCCCTCTGGGGGAAACTGGAAAATAAAATGGTAGTCCAACTATAACGAGGTGGGTGGCTTGATAATTATCCAACTATAACAAGGTGGATGACTCGATAATTAAATAAAGAAATGATCCTCTGAGGGCAACTGAAAAATAAAATGGCCTTCTGGGGGAAACTAAAAAATAAAATGACCCTCTGTGGGGCAACTGGAAAATAAAATGGTAGTCCAACTGTAATGAGGTGGATGACTCAATAATTATCTAGCTATAACGAGGTGTATGACTCGATAATTATCCAACTATAATGGGAAGGATGGACCGATAACATGAAGATGATGTCTCTCTATAATATAAGATTTTTCCTAGCAATAACATGAACATGATGTTGTTCTCGGCAATAATATGGTGATGATATGCACATGATGTTTCTCTTGGCAATAATGTAATGATAGTCTGACTGTAACGAGGTAGATAGCTCAAAAATGATCTAACTGTAACAAGGTGGATGGCTCGATAATTATCTAACTGTAACAGGGTGGATGGACAGATAACAGGAATATGATGTCGTTCCTGATAATAATATGAATATGATGATTCTTCCTGGCAATAATACAAATATAAAGTCGTTCTTGGCAATAATATAATATTCTTCCTGGCAATAACATGAATATGATATCATTATTTGCAGTAATATGAATATAATATTCTTTCTAGCAAAAATATGAATATAATGATAGCCCAACTATAACAAGGCGGATCGACAATGATCCAACTGTAATGAGGTGGATGGCTCGAAAAATATCCAACTTTAACGAGGTGGATGGCTCGATAACATGATACATTTAGTTTGAAGTAAAGTCCCCAAAAAGGATAAAACAAACTCTGCAAACACTTATAGAGTGATTAACCCAACATAACTATATATCGAGGCCCTCGAGTAGACAAGTAAAAAAACATAAACCACTTATGGGGTGGGTAACCCAAAAATTTTAAAACGTCAACCCTCGCATGGTCAACAAACACATATGCTTATATAGATATGTGATGATCATCCTAATAGACAAAACAAAAACCATATTGACACATATGTTTGTTATGGTTACGACTCCATCTCTTTCAAGAGACAGAAAGATCGAAGTGAAATGGCTAAATCTTTTATACGAAGATTAAAGCCTTTCTTATCTTCTTCTGACAAACTCAATAAATTTGAGTTTAGTGCATGAGATCTTCAATCATTCTTGAAGACTTGAACATAATTGACAACGTTGATTATCAGAAGGACATGTAATCTTCAACATTGAATAATTCGATAGACTTATCATTTTGTCCTTGCAGCACTTCTGCAATAGCATCATCTCTAGATTTGAATATTGATTTCAGGGATTGTTCTATCTTTACTAGCATAACAACCTGTAAAACTTGAGATCAAGCATTAGTAGTTATAATGAAGTAGTGTGAGACCGTGTCATTCAGCTATAAAGATCAGGCTATGATAAACTAAGTGGCGATTTTAATTGTGACTTGTCACTAATTTGTGTTTGCTTCTTTGCAATCTTGTAGTCCTTGTGTGCACTTTGTATCTGACAATACTAGCTTCATTCTTTTAAACTTTGAGAGCATCTGTCGAGCATTGTATCTAATTATTGCAAAACACAATGAAAGTAATTAGAAATAATTTTGACGTAATACAATAAATTGAAGATCAGATGAAATGAGAAATCATTTAATAGATTGTGACAAGGCCACGGTAGGTGTAACTTTGTCCTTATGCTTGAAGATTTCAACATCATCATCTTTGTGATTTCGTTGTTGCTGCATCAAAGAAAAATTTTTAGTCTGAGAGACTGATTTGTGTTGGCCTTGTCGTCATGCTCGTTCTTGCAGTTGACTTGCACATTTGTTTGCTCTTTGAAACGTAGTTTTAGGGCATTTTGAGGACCCTTCTCAAAAATTCTGCCCCAGTTTGATTGAACTTAGCAAATGATACATTTGTGGTATTTCTTATCTTTTCCCAAAACTTTGCCTTCAGTTACATATTTCAATCAAATTCCAAACTTGGTTCGTTGAAGAAACATCTTTTTGCAGTAATTTTTGGGACCTCCAAAAAATTCTGCCCCAGTTGCATATTGTGGACCCCTATCTTATTGGAAAAACTCATCTTCTAATGAAATTTTGAGATCCTCTCACATATTCTACCCTAGTTTTCATTATAAAGAGAAATGAAAATCTAATGGGGAATATGACCGAGCTATTGTGGTGCCTACGTATCTCGTTGATGCATGAATCTGGTTAAACGTAGTTGCAACAACAAGAATATTGAATTTTAATAATGGGGTGACCAAGGCTGACATAGGCTGCCTACGTATCTCATTCTTGAGAATTCAGATCAAACATAGTTCATTACAAAAAAATAAGGCTAATTTAGGAAAAAGGAGATTAAATATGCAATAACTTCATACGTGAAATCTTGTCAACATTTTGCACACTTGTCTTGTCTGGTGATGGCAAATGTCTTCAACTGATCTTGCGCCAGTCATCTTGTGCTTTCCTTCAATCATGAAATGTATTGTCATTTTGGGAGGCTCACTCAATTGTGACTAACTTATTGTCAAGCATGTATTGAATCTTGTGCTTGAGGTTTGAACAATTTTTTATATCGTGTCCGATAGCTCTTGAATGATAAGCACATCTATGGTCTGCCTTGTAGGATTTGCCCAAAGGATTGGCTGGTCTTCCTTTTATAGGACGGAATATACCTGCGGCTTCCAACCTTTCATAAAGCTAAGTTTGATACTCCTCCAATGGTGTAAATACTTTGGGAGGCTTTTTGAAACTCGGATGCGAGAATATTTCCCGTTTGACGTGTTGATTTTGATATCTCTTTGGTGGAATAGCTCTGACAACCAACACCTCCTCTTCTTCCTTCTTTGACATCTTCACATCACTAGTTCTGATGAATCCTCCATTAACTCGTAATGACATTTTTCCGATCTTGAAGTCATCCTCTAAAAATTCTCCTATCTTGACTACATTGATGAATTTTCGTCCTATCATACACAACATTCTTTCATAGTATTCAGGATTTTGAATATGAATAAATATTTCTGTAATTTCGCATTCAGACATTGGAGGTTGAACTCTTGCACCCTCTCTTCTCCAACGAAGAGCCGTAGATTTTTGCTTGATCTTCTCCAAATAGTAGCAATTAGGGGCGACTTCTATGTTATGTCCAATCTATCAATAAACTCCTTTGCGTGTGCGTTCCAACTTAGCCATTGCTTAAGTCTTGTGAGGTAAACCACTCCAAGGCTTCTCCCTAAGACTTCGGCTAAAAAAACGCATCAAAAGTGGTTTATTTTTTTCCAACCCCCACAAGTTGATCACAATAAACTTTAAAATGAGTCAGAGGATTGCCAGTTCCATCAAAAGTGCCAAACTTTGGAATATTGAACCCTTCTGAAAGGTCCAAATCAGGATATATACACAGATCTTCGTATTTCAAGCCTATGATTTCTGGTGTATAGTGATACTATTTCATGACCTTTGCAATTTCTTCTTTTATGTTTATTTCTTCCTTTGACCTCCGCTCATTTTGTTTCTCTTCATAATGATTGGATTTGTTATATGTGGGATAATGAAGGTATGATTCGTGAAAAGTGGTCTTTAAAGGCATGGGTTGAATGGTAGATAGATTTTGGGTATTTTGGATAGGGGTATGATATGCGATAGAAAATGTCTGAGAACTATTGGGATTCAAATCCTGAGGAGAAGGTAGTGTTCAGTATAAAAAGCTAACATGACGTGATTTAGGGAGAGTTAAATCACTGTAGGTAATTTTTGGTTTGGAGTAATATGAGGATTACTTGGGATGTTCTCTGGAGGGTTCAGAGAATGAGAATAAAGTTGAGGCCTTCTTTCTCTTAGAAATGGAGTACCGGTAGTGATAACAAAATTCTTCGACTCTCTAATATGTTGTAACTCCGTTCTCATCTGTTGCATCAGTTGCGCAACTACTACATTTTGTTCATCAATAACTAGACCCTTTGTAGAAACATCGGTCAAACCAACATTTTCACTATTTTCTATCATTTTCTGTGCCCTTTGAAAACCATAATTGAAGAAGAAATCTTTGGAGAATCTAGACTTCGTGAAGTATAAAGATTTGGTCAGCTCCCTCAACACAAATCAGTTCTAATTACCTGATACAGAAAAATAACTCAAAAGATAAATTTGTTAGTCCTTGTTCACAATAAATAATGAGATCAACTACCATCATATCATCGCCGTCTAGTTAGACCTAACGTTGATGTGGCACAAATGCAGTTGTTAGCAAAAAGTAATCATATCAGTGAGTTCATCACAAGATCTTTGATAGATCAGTTTGATGTTCCTATTCAACAAATACGTTATGATGATGATGATGAAAATAATGGGTTGGATCTAACCTTAAACCTTTGAAGTTACAAGTATCTATGTCTGAAAGTTGTATTTTTTTCCCTTTTTGTGTTTTCTGCATTAGACTAAGTGGCAGTTATTTGAATATGATGTTTTAGGCAATTCTGTTTTTGTCTTATTTTACTCTCTATTGTAATGTTGCTCACATTGCAATGAAAAGTCCAGTTCTTTCTTCTATTTCAATTTATTTATCTTACTTTTCTATTGAATGTTTCATTCATTTTTTTTGGTAAATAAATTTTTATTGAGATTTTCAGTACATCAACTTCAGCAAACTTGAACATAGTCCCACGTTCTGCATATAAACACATGTTCTTATCTATCCCTATACGTCTTTAGGGATCCATATTCATTTGTTGTAATTTACCTGCTATTATAGTATGTTGAGCTCCTCTTTCATGTGTATCTCTTACAATGCCTTTAATAATGCTCTCCACTGGCTCCTGCTTCATTTGAAAAATTCTTCTATTTCGTTCCTTCCATAAGTAGTATATAGTACCAGCCAAAGTCATCTTATATACCTGTGTTTTGTTGCTTCTTCCTTTCATGTGACTAATTGCCCATTGAACCTCTTCATGCTATCTAAAAACAGGCCTATATATCCCTTGACATGCTAGTAGTCTTGTCCATATTCTCGCACTAAAGTGGCATTCAAAGAATAGGTGATCAATATTTTCATCGCTTTCTTGACACATAGGACATAACAGATTTGACACGATTCCCCATTTCCCTAGTCTCACTTTTGTTTGATAGCCTTCTATGCAGTACAATAAACAATATGAACAACCACTTGGGTGACCCATAATTTGCCCAGACTAGCTTTCGCCATTCCACTTTCTCTCTGGTTACTTGCATCTCCTTGTATATCAATCTGATGGAATAATGGTCACTGTGAGTCACCGTACACTCATTGTATCCTATATTCTGCAGATGTGTGTATGCTTTGAAGATCCTTTGAACAATCCAGGATGCTTGTTTGGCTTGTTTACCCCATATTCCCAGTTGCCCATAGTAGCTATGTATCAATTCCACGCACAACTTATCTTTCTTCTTGCATAGATTCCATAGAAGTTTCCCTATTGCAGCATTATTCCATGTTTACACATCTAAGAAATTCATAGCTCCACTTGCTTTTGGCCAACATAATTTTTCCCAAGCAATGAGTGCTTTTTTAGAGCTATCAGCATTTCCTGTCCAAAGGAACCTTCTGCATATACTTTCTACAACCTGTAGTATCTTCTTAGGTAAAGCAAATACTTGCAACCAGTAAGTTTGAATAGCAAACAACACATATTTATCCAATTGTGCCCTTCCAGCATAAGATAAGAATTTGGTTGTCCAACTATTAATCTTATTCAACATCCTGTCATCTAGAGGCTTACATTGTACCAAGGAGATTCCTTTTGTACTCAAGGGAACACCCAAGTATCTAAATGACATTTCCCCCTTGACAAACTTTTATTCCTGCAATATTTGGCCTTGGATTCCCTGTTTTACTCCTCTAAAGTACACATTACTTTTATCAACATATTCTACCAAACCTGAAGCCTTTGAGAATTCCTGGAAGCATTTGTATAAACCTCTGACTGATTTGATATCTCCTCTACAGAACAGTAGCAAGTCATCAGCAAAACTAAGTTGAACAATTCTTTGTTTTTTACACCTAGGATGATAATGAAATTCTGGATCATTCTGCAGTTGCTTCAAAGCTCTTGTTAGGTACTCCATTGCAATAACAAAAAGGAATAGTGACATTGGGTCACCTTGCCTCACATCTGTCTTAGCTTGAAAAGGTTTTGTGGTGCCTCCATTTACCTGAAAAGTGTAGCTTACAGTGCTCACACATTGCGTTATCCATTTAATCATAACTGTAGGAAATCTCAACTCATATAAGATTTGTTCTAGGAAGCTCCATTCCAAGGAATCATAGGCTTTCTTCATATGTATCTTCACCATACACCTTGAGGATATACCTTTCCAACCATAGCCTTTGACCAGTTCATGGCTCAAAATGATGTTATCGTTAATAGCTCTCCCAGGCACAAAAACTGATTGATTAGGATCTACGTAGTCATCACCTTCTGTAATCTTGTTGTGATCACTTTAGATATGATTTTGTATAAAGTTGTGCAACATGAGATAGGCCTATACTCTCCAATCTTAGTAGGATTAGCAACTTTTGGGATCAGAGTAACTTGTGTACAGTTTATGGGAGGAAACATTCTTCCTGTATCAAAGAACAATAGCACTGCATTTATAATATCCTCTCCAACTACTGACCAAGCTTTTTTGAAAAATAAAGCATTGAAACCATCATGTCCAGGAGCCTTCTTATCATTTATATCCTAGAGATCTTTCACCACTTCCTCCCTTGTTACTTTGGCTGCTAATTGACTTTGTTGTTCTCTATTCAAAGTATTTCCATTTCTCATAATAATAATGTTCACACATGGTGACTGCTGATTAGATTTATCCAGAAGTTCCTTATAAAATGTACTAACTTCCAATTCAATAGCTTTCTGATCTTGTACTGTGTTGCCTTCAGCATTGATGAGGCTTGTGATTGTGTTCTGGACCACCTTGTTCTTCATATAAGCATAGAAGTAAGCAGTATTTGCATCACCCAATTTCAACCATTGTACTCTGGACTTCTGTTGCGTACCACTTTCTTCAATATTACTCCATTTTTCAAGTTGTTGCTATAGGCTCTTTTCTAGGCTTCTGTTTTAATCTACTGCTATAGAGTCTTTCATGCTATTTTGTACATTTTGCAGCTGCAACCTGATATCTTTCACCCTATTGGTCACCTGTTTAATTTCCTTATTGTTGAGTACCTTAAGACTTGCCTTCACCATTTTAAGTTTTTGGTAGACTCCTCTCTATCTGCCCTCCGACCTTGTACCCAAGCTTCTCTCACTCTTTGTAAGAATTCACGATGTTCAGCCACACAATTAAAGAATTTGAAGGCCTTAGGCTTATTACCCATATTAGTATCTATTGCTAAACTCAAAGGAGAATGATCAACCTTATAAATAATCAGAGTGGGAACTCAGATGTGCTTGGATTCAAAATACGAATTTCAGCTTGAGGCATATTCAAACACCACTCTGCATTCACAACTGCTCTATCTATTTTACTGTACGTATGTCCATTAGACCATGTGTACTATCTCCTAGTAGCTTTCATTTCTGTCATGCCTGTATCTAGTAAGAACTCGTTGAAGTCTCTTATTTCCACCTCTTTGACTAGGCTGCCCTGGGGTCTATCTTCACCTGACAATATAGCATTAAAGTCTCCAATGCATATCATAGGTTCCTGTGTACCATTGGCTAGTCTTCTCAGGTCTTCCCATAGTTTCAGTCTGCTATGAATAGTATGCAAACCATACACTACCACCAGTTGGAATTTCATATCATTTTTCCTCACTTTAATTCTTCCTTGAATAAATTGTTCAGACTTACTCAAGATTTCACAATCAATCATTTGAGGATCCGACAGCAACCAAATTCTTCCCTTTTCAGAATGCTCATAATTTGCTTCCCATTTCCATCCCATTGCTATTTTCTGAACTACTTTCTGAGCTAAGTGCTCCTTTATTTTATGTTCTAATAAAGCTATAGTACCTACTTTATTCTCCTTCATAAACAATTTGAGTTCCTTTTGCTTATGAAGTTTATTTATTCCCCTTGTGTTCCATGTAATCAGCTCCATGTAATAGGAATACATCCTATCCCCCGACTGCTTTCCTCTGCTTCCTTTTTAAGAACTCTTTAATTCTAATTTTTCGCAAGACATGTTTAAAACTGCAAGATAGAAAAATTAATATTTTTAAATATATTTTTAGTTTAAGTCATACTAAAATATATAAGCATTCCTTATTTTTTTTAAATCCACAAAAAATCAAAATTAGATAAACAAATTAAAATAAATGAACTATATTTTTATTAACTCAAACTCATACAGTATGTATGGATAAACAAAAATTAGTACATAGTATTTGTACTTAATACATATAATAGACTTTTGCCCTTAAATTACCCATTATGTAAATGGAAAAGTTCAATTATTATTCCTTTTCGAAGTTATTTCAAAAAAAGTAATCAATAAAATTCAATATGGGAAAAGTCATGTTGCTTATATAATTCATTCTTCCTTGCATCTCCTCTTTACACTACTCTCTCACCACCTCTTAATATCATGCGTCGTTCTCAAAGAAATTTCTTTCCCACAAGCAACGAATCTTCCTCTGTACCTGCTAGTGGATCCACGGGATCTACTAATCGCAAATCACCCCCCACCACCACCACTACCAACCCGTGATCAAGGCAACAGAAAGGGGAGAAACAGGGGGATTGCAAAGGTGGTGGTGAAAAATGTTACAGTAATTGTGGCTTGCGAGAGTGCTTCATGTATGACTCCGCAAATGATTTGGTGCAAAAACTAAGTGGTAACCCTAAGACCATAGAGACAGAGGAGGTGGAGAAAATCGGGATGTTGAGTAAGCTAGCAAAGATCAAAGGCGGTGAAGATGGACCATGGGAATTGCTGGCAATATATGTTGGTGGGAAATTGTTGGGAGGAGTTGATAAAGTTATGGAGGCTCATATTAAGGGAGAATTTATTACCATGCTTAGGGAAGCTGGAGCCTTAAAGGTCTAAATCGCTTTTGCTTTTTCTTGCTTTTCTTTTATTTGTAAACAGACGACAGTTCAAATATACTCTAACTATAGTAGGACTTATAGTAGGACTTGTTGGATATGAAAAAAGGTTTTACGACTAATGATTGGAATCAAGCGATAAATATTTATGTGATTATAAATTATTTCATTAATATTAAAATGAAAAAATCTCAAGTTAGATCATTTCTATTTAAAAAAAATGAATGATATACTTTTGAAAAAAACTGAAAACACATAAATTAATTGAAGATAAGTTTTTTTTTTTATCCTTCTTATAGTTATCAGCAAAATAGTTAAGTTTAACAATCTTAAGCAATTCTAAGGTACATCAGTTACTGATTTTAGTTTAGAATGTATTACACTGAAAAATAGTTAACCGTTTGCATTGAAGTAATAAAGACCCATTTGGTGTTAAGTCACTGATTTTGGATTTATGTTCTAGCAATATATACAATTACCTTTGTTAGGAGGTGTGTGTTATTTCACTTTATTTTCTTTTACAAAAATTCATGTTTAATTGAATCTTAATATAAATACTGGACACCAAACACTACTAAATTGTGAGTGTAGATGCTTTCCCGTTCCATGTTATTGTTGCTTTATCATTTGAAATTATCCTAACAAACCATAAATTTAATAATTAGTTTTAATCATACCTTTAATATGAAAAAAAGAATCTTTATAATAATGTTCAATCTTCAAAATAATATCTAATAAATAAGAGTAATG
>JAABOM020059498.1:0-12755 GCA_011800125.2 Solanum clarkiae
CAAATTACACGACATCCACAACAAAATTTCTCAATTGGATAATTATCCTTAATTTAAAGAAAAACGGGGTCTAACACCTTAGCAGAAGCATGAAAACTTAAACAGGTTGGAGTTTTGATTGTTGAATAAGGTTGCAACGTTATTTCTTGTAAGTATTTTCGGAGCCAAATATTGATATATTTCTTCAAATTGTTAATTCTAGTTGGCAGAGCAAATTATTCTCGTTCTATAGCTATGCAATAGTTATTGATGAACCCTCATTCTTAGCTCTAATCGTAACTAAAGTAGAACACAAGTTTGAGATCATAGGAAAAAAGTGTTTAAGAATTTAAAAGGTAAATTTAATATTCCACGTAACTTTACTTTCAATTACAAAAAAAAAAAACATGTTTTCTCTCGATTAGAACACTAAGTGATGAGCAAAAAAGACTAAACTCCACATGAATAAAATTAAGAATAAAGATTTTCGAAGTTTTAAGAGCACTTTACCTTTACCTAAGACATTAGCAGCTCTTGAATATCCAAGGTAGGCCACTTCACTATTATCTCCTATTGATTTATAGGAGGCACATGTTTCTCAATTTTTACAAATGTTCGAATAGCTCCAGAGTCTACCGCCCATTCTTTTACATGTTCTACAAGGTTCACTTGAGAAATGATAATTTCAATAATGTATCTCCTTCAGCTAAGTTAGCTTTTGAAGTATAACCTTTTTTTTTTTTGGTCATTTTTAACTCTTTTCCAACATTGAGCTGGATAAAGAATTTGTTTTCTATAAGTAAACCAACAACTATTCTTGTTCTTAAAGTCACGATTATTAGGCTTGTAACATCGAGATTTTATATCATACCTACTATTATTACTGCTTTGGCCTTGTAAGAATTTTCCTTGAGAGCCAGTTGTTTAGCTTTGAAAGATTTTTTTCTATTGGTATCTTCAATTAAAATGTGAGTCACTATCTCCTCAACAGTAAAGTTCATTTATTTATATTTTATATTATTCTTATGATCATTCATGATTCAGGCAATTTTTCTATCAACACTCCAGCATAAAATTTTTCTGATAGGGAAATTTCTTCTGCCTTCAAATCCTCAAGCAATTTTTTATATTCATTAATTTAAATTTTCATATCCTTCACGTCACTCATCTAATGGTAATATCTTCCAACTACAAACTTGTGTTTCATAGAGTCTTCAGCAATAAATTTCTTATGTAAGGTTTCCCAATTACTTTGGCTTCTTCGTAACTACAATATACGTCAAACAGTTCATTAGAAATAGTTTGCATTATATTACGGCTACATACCTTATTGATGTATTGCCATGATTTCAAAATTTTATCATCACTTGTTAGCACTAGGTTGTGGATTTAATAAAGCATGTGCAATACCGTGAACATCGAGCAATAAGAAAATACGTTCTTGCCATCTTTTACAGTTTTCATTTGCAAATATCTTAATATTTTACACGTTTGAAAAAGTGTTAGCATATGGTAGTCCAACCGGAAAAGGAGTAGCAGGATTTACTCAATATTTGTAGTATCAGAAATAATTTTAATAGTAGAATTATTTGTCATAGTTTCTTAGATTGTTCGAGAAATGGTGAAAAACATATCAACAATAATACACATTTTAAATATTTAGTAAATTATAAAATACTGAAATTGTAAAATACACAACCATTATGATATTTTAATTAGGGCAAGATTAATATTTGAGTCGTACTGGATATTTTCCTAAGAAACTATTTCAAATGTGTGAAATTTTTCACAAAGATTAAACAAGCCTTCTCTATTTAAATAGAGGATACATGAATCAGCAGATGAATTAACATTAGCAAATTATTAATGTTGAAATAAAATAACAAAACTTATATTATTAATAAAATTAAAGAAAGAAAATAAAGGGAGAGGCAAAACGAGAGTAAGAGAGCAAGAAAGGAAAAGATGTTAAGTTAGTGCTATTTGTTATATTTTTCAATTGGAAAGTGAGGAAATATATTGGAGTAGAAAGGGATGAGAAATGACAAGTCTCCAACTCATTTTACACTTTTAAGGACTAGTTGTTTTGAAATACACAATACACTTACAGTTTCCATCTTCCTTCTTCTTTTCCATGACCTCAGAATATGTGACCCATTTCATGCAGGTGCCTCATCCTGGTATGAATGTGCTTGAAGGGTCTAACATCTTTTTCTCCTTTTTTTAAAGTCAAATTTTGAGCTCTTGGGCTCATTTTATTGGTAAAAGAATAAGAATTATTAATGAGCCTTCTGAAATGTAATAAAATTACAGGCAAGCCCAAAATTATTTAAAGAACCTAGACCACCCAACTTATAAAATATCCAGCTTCTAGACCCTTCAACTAGGTTGACCAGGTGACTTGCCAAATTCATCCTCATGTTTCCTTCATCGGTAAGTTCTTGCTTTTTCATCTCCTTCTCTCTAATGGCTTTCGATCCCCTCTAGAAGAATCATTCTCTTTCCACCATAACTTAAACAAGAGTAAGTTCCTTTTACTCCTCAATCCGTAAGAACCAAAAGAAATATTTTTGCCTCTTCGTTATTTCATTAGAACCAAGAAAGTTAATAAACCATATAGATCAAAAGTCCAGCCTACTTGAATCGATCCTATCATCAACTCTAATCCTATCTTCTTCCTTTCCGTTCCTGAATTAGTTGTAGAAAGCAAAATGAATCAATAAATAAAATTCCTCACAAATTCCAATTGATTTATCCAACACAAACTCTAACTCTTAGTTAGTTTATAACTGGTTTCAATTCACTTCAAAATTCTAACCTAATCCATAACTTTTGTTCAATAAAAGAAATTTATGTTCCTTAAGAAAATAAACACTGAAGTAGATCGGACGGAAAACAACCTTTGTACTAAATATTCGGCTCATCAATATGGCATTGTATAGCATGTCTTTATCATCGTGGATGGACAGAGGATAAGCTATACACACAACTCAACTAGGTTGTCCGTCTACTCTTTGTACTTTGGCAACTAAAATGGCTTAATAAAGGAAGAAAATAGAGTAAACCATGTTAACAAAATTCATATTCCAAAGTTTAGATGAAGTATGAATGTTTTTGTCATGGGTCTAATTTTGTTAAGCAATTTCAGTTTCCACTAGGACAATGAGTCGATGTAGTACCCGCTGGAGTTTTGCGTATATGTTATCCGCCCTCCATCCCATGTTTATAAAAACCTTCTACACAATTCCACGGTTGCCTTAGTAGAAGGATGACACTATAAACAGGCTGGAGTTTTGATTATTGAATAAGGTTGCAATGTTATTTCTCGTAAGTATTTTGGATGTCCAATATTGATATATTTGTTCAACTTGTTAATTCTAGTTGTCATAGGAAATTATTCTGGTTCTATAGCTATGCAATAGTTATTGATGTACCCTAATTTTTAGCTCTAATCGCAACTGAAGTGGCAAACAAGTTTGAGATCATAGACCCTACTGATGCAACAACAAAATTATTTAATATTTTAAAAGGTAAATTCTATATTCCATGTAACTTTACTTTCAATTACAAAAAAAAAATGTGTTCTTTTGATTAGCACACTAAGTAATAAGTAAACAATGATAAACTCCATGTGCAAAAAATTAAGAATGGAGATGTTCGGAGTTTTAGGAGCACTTTACCTTTACCCAAGACTTTAGCAACTCTTGAGTATCCAAGGTAGGCCACTTCACTGTTATCTCCTACTGATTTATAGGAGGCATATGCTTGTTGATTTTCACAAATGTTCGAGTAGCCCCAGAGTCTATCGCCCATTCTTTTTCATGTTCTTCAAGGTTCACTTGATAAATAATAACAACATCAATAACAGACCCGGTGAAATCCCACAAGTGGGGTCTGGGGAGGGTAGATTGTACACAGACCTTACCACTATCTCATAGAAGTAGAGAGGCTATTTTCTAAAAACCTCAGTTCAAAATCCATAAGCAGAAATAACTAGATATGACAAAAGGAAATGTAAGTGGAAGCACATGATAGATGTAAATATGATAAAACTAACACATATATGCCAGGTGATGAAAAGAAAAAAGAGTAATAATAGTAAAAATAATACAAATACTATAATACTAAGAAGAAGACGAAGGAGAAGAAGAAGAAGAATTTAGCCTGCTACCCTAATTCGCGGCCTCCACTCCTTTCTATCTAAGGTCATGTCCTCAGTGAGGTTGAGTTCCGTCATGTCCTGTCTGATCACCTCCCCCCAGTACTTCTTCGGCCTACCTCTACCCCTCCTAGTAGCTCCCACAATCAACCTATCACACCTCCTAACAGGAGCGTCAATGCTCTTTCTCTGCATATGTCAGAACCATCGCATCCTTACCTCCCTCATCTTTTCGCCCACCGATGCCACCTCCAGTTTCTCCCGAATTGCCTCGTTCCTAACCTTGTCACTCTTGGTCTGACCGCACATCCATCTCAACATCCTCATCTCTGCGATATGCAGCTTCTGAACATGTATATTTTTAATTTCCCAACACTCCACCCCATTCTTTTTCATGTTCTTCAGTTTCCACTTGACAAATTATAATTTCAATAATATATCTCCTTCAGCTAAGTTAGCTTTGGAAGGATAACCTTTATCTTTCTCATTTTTAACTCTTTTCCCATATTGAGCTGCATAAAGACCTGGTTTTCCACAAGTAACACAACACCTAGTCTTTTTCTTAAAGTTGCAATTTTAGGCTTGTAACCTCGAGATTTATTACCATACTTGTTATTATTACTGCTTTGGCCCTGTACTAAGTTTTCCTTGAGAGCTAGTTGTTTAGCTTTGAAAGATTCTATTCTATTGGTATCTTCGATTAAAGTGAGTCACTCCTCAATAGTGAAGTTCATTTATTTATGTTTTATATTATTCTTATAATCATTTCATGATTTAGGCAATTTTTCGATCAACACTCCAGCATAAAGTTTTTTTGGTAGGGAAATTTCTTCTGCCTTCAAGTCCTCAAACAATTTTTTATATTCATTGATTTAAATTTTCATATCCTTCAAGTCACTCATCTAATGGTAATATCTTCTAACTATAAACTTTTATTTAGTAGAGTGTTCAGCAATAAATTTCTTAAGTAAGGCTTCCTAATTACCTTGGCTTCTTCGCAACTACAATACACATCAAACAATTCAATAGAAATAGTTTGCATTATAGTGATGCTACATACCTTATTGATGTATTGCCATGTTTTAAAAATTTTACCATCTCTGTTAGCACTAAGTTGTGGATTTAATAAAGCATGTGCAACATCGTGACATCGAGCAATAAGAAAATACTTTCTTACCATTTTTTACAGTTTTCATTTTCAAATATTTTAATATTTTACACGTTCAAAAAATCTTAGCATATGGTAGTACTACCGGCACGGGAGTAGCGGGATTAGTACCAATATTTTTAGGATCAAAAATAGTTTTAATAATAGAATTATTTGCTATTGTTTCTTAGATTGTTGGAGAAATGAGGGAAAACATCAAACTAATAATATACCTTTTTAATATTTAATAAATTATAAAATACTGAAATTTTAAAATACACAACTATTATGATATTCTAATTAGAGCAAGATTAATTCTTGAGTCGTGCTAGATACTTTCCTAAGAAACTATTTCAACTGTGTGAATTCTTTCCCAAAGATTAAACAAGCCTTCTCTATTTAAATAGAGGAAACATGAATCAGCTAATTAATTAACATTAGCAATGTCACGACCCAAGCCTAGTGCCTAAACATGACATGGTGAATGGGGAACCCAAAGAAGTCCCATACAAGCCTCTTATCATATCAATCATATATCCTTGGTCGCGGAAGCAAAATAACAATAACAAGAGATATAAATAAGGGAAATGGGGAAGTCTTTGATAGTCATAAAGCATTTCAAGAGTCAAGCTCATAGCATAATTACATCTTAATATCCAACAACACCTCTAAAATGTAATGGAGTGGTGAGTCAAGACATTTTCCAGGCTCACTCTCATAGTATCAAGTGTTTGACATAACGAAATAGTAAATGGAAAGAATAACATAGATAGCATCCTCGGACTTGAAGACTCATCGAAGCTTAACTTCAAAGTACCGAGCTAGCCACGTGGATAATGATCAAAAGGTGCTCAAGTCCCCACATGGTAATATCATGTAGGCATAGAGTATACGTTAGTACGTTTGAATGTACTAAGTATATGGGATGCAATGCAACAAGAGTCATATGTCATAATAACAAGATGCTTAATCATAATCAAGGAACATAAACTCAATATGGAATATATACTCGAACTTTACACAACTTGCATGAGATGGGCCAAATAGCCACCCACTCACCCTACGGTAAAACTTTTTCGGAGAGTGTTACCAATACCCCTACCTTACGACAGTCTTTTTGATAAGTAGTATAAGATGTCCCCTACTTTACGATATAACATTTTGGGTAGGAGCCGTGAATTGTTCTATCTTATGGCACAGCCTTTTCGGTAGTATTATAAAGTATCCTTATCTTATCATATAATCTTTTCGGTAGGAGCCATAGATGTGCCTTATGGCATGGCCGTTTCGGTAGGTTTTATAAGATGTCCATACCTTACGATATAATTTTTGTAGTAGAAGCCATGAAAATAGCTCATCAAACCATCACATTCAAGTATCAAGAAAGGACTTCACATTTTCCCAAGAACATAACAAAATATAGGAGCCCAACAATTCACTTGAAATGCTATACGTACTTTACATGAATTTAATACATGGTTAGAAGCCCTTAATCATCATGAAGTCACTTGACTTATAAATCATGTAATAGATCATCAATACCTTGAGAATTTTTTACTTGACATTTTATCAAATACTTGGTAGGTACATATGAGTACATGTTCAAATCGTGCAAAATGCAAGAGTGTGGATCATGAAATAGTGAAATCAATGCATCTTAAAGCCATGTAAATCTTCCCACCAATATCATCGTAAATTCCCATCATGGAAAACTTGTAAATCATATCAAAACTTCAGAATAGTTCATAGATTTCATAGCTTAAATCATGTATAGTCTCAATAGACAAAGATTAATTCACTGTATAAGCTTAAAATAGATATTCATGCACAATCATCAATATTTGATAAAACTACAAAATATCTCATGCTCATATTTCATAATAATAGGTACCCATAAGTAATACAACTTGAAAACATGTAATTTTCATAAAAAGAAAGATTGGGCTCCCTGGGTAAAAGGACCTAATGGACGAAACCCACATACCTCAAACTTGGGTTTCCTTGATGTAGACTTGAAGGAGGCTTGAAGCTTGAATGGAGTTCTTGAGATCCGAATTTAAGCTTAGGACACTTGAATTTGGATGAAATATTTGGTTAAGTCTTAGAGAGGGTTTTGTGAGGGTGTTCAGTGATATAGAGTTAAAAAAAATGGCTAAGTATAGGTGTTTTGACGCATAAGTGGGCATGGGGGCCATGACCACAATATCCTTGGGCCGAAATAGAAAATCAGGGAAAAACTATATTGGTCCGCGTCACTGGCGGATGCGAACACATTGCGAAGGGTACTCCAATACTGATCCGTGCCCCTGGTGCATCGCGGCCAGGGCACGGATGTCTAGTGGAATTTAAATTTTTTGCAAAAATTATTTTTCGTTACGGTCCTCTAAAATCGGACTTATACCCATTTTTCACTCAATTTTGCCCTCTTATCAAAAATGTGAAGTTGAATTTTCGATATCACACGTGGATTTTAAGATGTATGGATTCTTTTTATAAAATATTACTTTTAGCTTGTAGGTACTTCTTTTATTTTTATGACTAAAAAGATTTTAGGTGTTCATAATTTCACATATGCGGAATGTGCAAAACTTACATAGAGTATATATTTGGGTGTTCTTACTAATATCAGGCTCATTTTTCCTAGAAAAAAATAAAAAATGAAAAAAAAATGAAAAGTTTGTAACTTCTCACATCTCATTTGAGTAATGATTTTTATTAGAATACTAACTTAAGAATTTTATGTTAATCCATGTAATTAATATTGAATTGTTGAATTTGAGTCACAATGACTAATTTTTTTAAAAAAAAAAGTTAAAAGTCTTTTGACTTTGCAAAAAAAATAATAAAAAAATTAATTAAAAAAATCAAGGATGCGGTGACGCACCATGACTAAATGAGTTTAGCATTTTTTTTAATTCAGATTAAAATTTGATTATAGAGAATTATTAAGATGTAGAGAAGACAATCATGCCTCTAACGTCTAGATGATGAATGCGGTGACACATCTAAGTTAAGACTCATAAAATCAATAATTCTATATAAAAATGAGCAAATTAAGGTTCATAAACACAATTTATCCTAAAAAATAATTAAGACAAGTATAGGTTGATAAAAGCGACCATGCTAGAACCACGGGATTTGAGGGGTGCCTAACAACTTTCCCTCGGTCAATAGAATTCCTTACCCGAATTTCTAGTTCGCAGACTAAAAAATATAAAGAGTCATTTCCTTTTGATCAAGGACTTTTCTTAAAAAAATAAAAGATGACTTGGAACGCCAAAACTCAATTCTAAGTGGCGACAAATAGTAGGAGCTAGCCTTGAAGACAAGGATAGTTTCCAGCATCGAGTAGCAGAAGCTTACTTGGGGAACAAGCTAACCTTCAAGTTCATATGAGATGATATCTCACCATTAAAGAAGACATGAAAGTCCTAGATGATTCAAGAGAAGCTATATAGATAAGATCTTGTTCTTGCTTTTCTTTTAGTTTTTGTCTTTCATTTGTATGTAAAAATAGGAGCTGTGAACTGGAGCCTTGATGGACCTTACCTTACTTCCAACTCATCACTTCACCTCCTTGACCTACACGTGACCAGATTCCCTTATTACCCGAGATATGTAGGTTGTCCAAAACCAAGACTCGATCGCTTCTTTTTGCTCACAAGTAAGAGTGTGGTCAAAACTTTTCACATTGTCTACTTCTTTGTCTGCAAACTCTTCGTGTTTTTAGTCAAAGAGGGGCAAGCTGTAGACACGTAATTTTTAACCGAACCTAAGATTTTAATACCCTTTAATTAGCATTGTGTGTATATATACATATATAGAGTATATACTTAGAGCTAATTGATTTTTTTATTTTTTTAAAAAAAAATTTTAATCATATATTAGTAGGTTTGTTTAAAATAATTTGAAAAACTATAATATAAAAAGTAGAGTCACATTTCAGTGTAAGTTTTGTCTTAAAGAAGAGAAAAGTTCTAAAATATATATGTTTTCTTTTGATTTTGATTCCAATAAATAATCTAGTATTGTTGATATTTTCTTAATTATGTCTTAGTTTCAACTAGTTAACTTTTTGATATATTCTTTAGACTTTAGTATAAAATAATCTTGTAAGATTTTATTTTTTTCTTCTTTCTAACATTTTTTTGTCAAAACAAAAAATGAAATGAAAAAAAAGAATAATTAAAATAACTTAAACTACCCCACTACATGCCCCACATCTACACTAACCCAACTCCTCACTCCCTCACATTTTATCAACACTAAACTACAACAAAATACTCATATAACATTTACACACACACACGGCTAGAGAAAATAAGAAAAGTCCAACAATATATTTTTTTCCTTTCTCCCACTTACAAAACACACCCAAAAGAAAATCATATGCAGCATAAAAAAAGAGAGATGAAGTTTAAGGTTTGTTTTCGCGGTTCGAGTTCATTGCTCCTATTAAACTCTATTCTGTGTAATTATTCTTCACAAGAGGTAATACTTATCTTCCTTGTTCAATTTAATGTGATTACAATACGTTAAAGTTGTAACTTTTATGTGTTTGACTCATTAATATTTTTTGACATTGCAATATTAATTATGTTCAGATCTATAACATCAATTTTTTGTTTAGATATTTTATATTGTTAAATTTAGTGTAGAACTGTTAAATTTATTTCATGTTGAGTAAATTCAGTGTCCAGTTATGATGATATGTATATTTACCATGCAACAAACTGAACTGATAAAAATAATTAATGATATGGATTCTTTTTATAAGATATTACTTTCGGTTTGTAGGTTCTTCTTTTATTTTTATGACTAAAAAATTTTAGGTGTTCATAATTTCAAACATGCGGAATGTGCAAGACTTAACATAGAAAAATATATTTGGGTGTTCTTACTAATATCATGCTTACTTTTCCTAGAAAAAAATAAAAATGAAAAATTTGTAACCTTTTACATCTCATTTTAGTAATGACTTTATTAGAATACTAACTTAAAAATTTTATGTTGATCCATGTAATTAATATTGAATTCTTAAATTATGCTTTTTGTGAGTCAGAATGATGAATTCTTAAAAAAAAAAAATTAAGATCTGTTGACTTTGCAAAAAATAATAATAATAATAATAATAATAATAATAATAATAATAATAACAAAAATTAATTTAAAAGATTAAGGATGCGGTGACGCATCATGACTAACTGAGTTTAGTAATTTATCTTTCTGTAATCCAAATGAAAATTTGCTTACAAAATTCTTAAGATGCCAAGAAGGCAATCATGCCTCTAACTTCTAGACGAAGAATGTGGTGACGAATCTAAGTTGAAACTTATAAAATATCTTTATTTATTTATTAAACAAAAAATGAGCAAATTAAGGTTAATAGACACAATTTATCCAAAAGTAATTTAAGACAAGTATAGGTAGGTAAAAGCGACTGTTCTAGAATCACGGAACTCGAGGGGTGCCTAACATCTTCCCGTCGGTCAATAAAATTCCTTACCTGATCTTTGTATTTGCAGACCAATAATAAAAGAGTCAACTTCCTTTTGATTAGGGATTTAAATAAGGTGACTTGGAACACCAAAACTCAATTTTAAGTGGTGACTCTGAATAAATAAAATATAATATCTTTTCAAAACGTCACTTTAATTGAAAAAACTCTATTCTTCTAAAACCTATTGGGGGAAAATAGTGGTGTGATAATATGGAAATTACGATTATGGGCATTTCTGAAGCACATTTTTGGGGTGTTTCAGCAAGTTATTAATATTGAAATAGAATAACTAAACTAAAATTATTAATTAAATTAAAGAAAAAAATAAAGGGAGAAGCAAAACAAGAGTAAGAGAGCAGGAAAGGAAAAGATGTTAAGTTAGTGCTATTTGTTATATTTTTCAATTGGAAAGTAAGGAAGTATATTGGAATAGAAAGAAATGAGACAATGACAAGTGTCCAAGCCCTTTTACATTCAACGGGACAAGTGTTCCCTCTTGCAGAAAGCCACAAATACGTTAAATAGATTTTTTCACTTACACTTAAGGAATAGTTGTTTTGAAATACACAATACCTTACGATCTCCATCTTCCTCCTTCTTTTCCTTGACCTCAGAATTTATGACCCATTTCATGCAAGATTGTCATCCTGATATGAATGTGCTTGAAGGTTCCAACATCTTTTTCTCCTTTTTTTAAAGTCAAATTTTGAGCTCTTGGGCTCATTTGATTGGTAAAAGAATAAGGATTATTACATGACCCTTCTGAAATGTAATAAAATTACACGCAAGCTTAAAAATATTTAAAGAATCCAGCCCAGCCAACTTATAAAATATCCATCTTCTAGACCCTTCATCTAGGTTGACCTAGTGACTTTACACATTCATCCTCATGTTTTACTTTATATGTAAGTTCTTGGTTTTTCTTCTCCTTCTCTCTAATGGCTTTCGATCTTCTCTAGAAGCATCTTTTCCTTTTCACAATAACTTAAATCAGAGTAAGTTCCTTTTTCTCCTTAATTCTTAAGAACAAAACGTAATATTTTTGTCTCTTCTTTATTTCATTAGAACCAAGAAAGTTGAATAATCCATATAGATTTGGATCTTGACCACTTTATGAGTAACTAAAAATAATAATTAATATGTAAACTAATCACCTTCTAAGGAATACTAAAAGAAATAAAAGATATCACAAGAAGAAAGTCTTTTACACCTCAAACTATGAAATAGTTGGGTTGCATATGACTAGAAAGCATTTTGATTCTATTTGGGTTGTGTTTGATAGAACAACAACATGGTTTTATAGTTGGGTTGCATATGACTAAAAAGCATTTTGGTTCTATTTGGGTTGTGGTTGATAGAACGATAAAGCCAGCTCATTTTCTACCGGTTAAGACTGCTTAAGGGGCCAAAGAATATGCTAGATTATACATTCATGAGCTATCTTATCTTCTTCTTTTCCATTCCTGAATTAGTTGTAGAAAGCAAAATGAATCAATAAATAAAATTTCTCACAATTTCCCAATTGATTTATCCAACACAAATCCTAACTCTTAGTTAGTTTATCGCTGATTTCTATTCACTTCAAAATTCTAACGTAATCCATAACTTTGGATCAATCAAAAATAATTTATGACCCCATAAGAAAATAAATACTGAGATAGATCAGACGAAAAATAACCTTTGTACTAAATATTCGGCTCATCAATATGGCATTATATAGCATATATTTATCAACGTGAACAAACTGAGGATAACCTATACACATAACTCAACTGGGTTGTCCATCTACACTTTGTCCACTAGCAACTGAAATGGTGTAACACCCCAAATATTTTTAATCTAAGACTGAGTCATCCTTCATATGATATAGGATTTTAATTGAGAATTCTTAAGTGAGCATATATGTTAAAGTCAATTTCTTAGTATGGGAATAGAGTTGGAGCTGATAGGAGGTCGTAGTTCTAATGTGT
>JAABOM020059499.1:0-48199 GCA_011800125.2 Solanum clarkiae
AGACATGTATAATCAATCAACATTTCATAAAACCCCAACAAAATTTATAATCATAATTCATAATAAGACCAACAGATGAAACTCACATACCTCAAACTTGGGTTTTCTTGAGATGAGCTTGAATAGAACTTAGAGCTTGAATCCTTTAGTTCTAAAGTTAAGCTTAAAATCCTTGAAATTTGAATGAGATATTTGGTTAAGTCTTGGAGAGGTTGTTGAGAGGATGTTGATTGATATAGAGTTGAAGAATGGGGCTACGACCCCAATTCCCTTGGCCAAGGTAGAAAAGCCAAGGAAAAACGTACATTGGTCCGCGTTCTTGGCGCGACGTGGACCCATTGCGCAAGTCATTTTTCACTGCTCCGCGCCCCTAGCACGTCACGGCCAGGGCGCAGATGCTTTTTGGAAATCATAAATTAGTGAAATTTATTTTTTGCTACAGATCCTCTAAAATCCAGGTTATACCCATTCCCACTCAATTTTTCCTATGATCGAGAATATGTAGTCCGATTTTCGATATCACGCACGAATTTTGAGATATATGTAAATTATGATTATGGGCATTTTCGAATCACAAAATTTAGGGCATTTAGATATCTCCGCCTTGGGAATATTTGTTCTTTTATGTCAAATAAACGTGCATAAGGGAAGTAATCATGAAGATTTCAGCCCGACAGGAATGCAACAAATGCATTTAAACTTCATTTTCAAAAAGTCTCAATATGAGTGTCAAAAATCACCATAAACTTGTTATCATGAACATCAATGCATGCAAAGTGACATAAGGGCTGAAACTTAGGAGTTGAAATCATATAGGGGACTTAAATTAGCACCATCAGCTTGAGTCGAATGGAAGAGATACGGACATCGCTTTCTCATGTCTGCCTCTGCTTCCCATGTGGTACTTTCAACTTGTTAGTTCCTCCAAAGGACCTTCACGGAAGCTACATCTTTATTTCTCAACTTCTTCACTTATCTATCCAAAAGTCAAATTTATCTTCTACAACAACCCACAACATCGAAGGGCACTATAGCACTTGGATCACCTACACACTTTCTCAACATGGACAAATGGAAGATCAGATGAACCATATTCATTTCCATAAGCAACTCCAACTCATATGCAACTTTACCCACTCTCCTCAGAACTCTATAAGGACCCACAAACCTTGGGCTCAATTTCTCCCTTTTGCCAAATTGAACCAGACCTTTCAGAGATTAGACTTTCTTGTAAACCCAATCACTAATCTTAAATTCAAGATCTCTTCTCCTCACAACGGAGTAGGAATTTTTTCTACTTTGGGCTGTTTTCAATCTCTCCCTTATCAACCTCACCTTCTCTAAGGCTTCCATGACAAAATCTGGACCTAGCAAATCCATTTCCCCCACTTCAAATCACCCAATCGGGGATCTACAATGCCTACCAAAAAGAGCTTAAAAGGGAGCCATACCAATGCTTGAGTGGTAGCTATTGTTGTAAGCAAATTCAATGAGTGGAAGATATTCATACTAATTACCCTTAAACTCCAAAAGAAAAGTTCTAAGCCTATCCTTAAGAGTTTGGATAGTCTTCTCGGCTTGACCATCCATTTGAGGGTGAAAGGTCGTGCTAAGCTTAACCTTGGTACCAAGTCATCATTAGGAAGACCTCCAAAAGTAAGAAGTGATTTGAGCACCACGATCCAAAATGATAGACAAGGGCACGCCATGAAATCTAACCAACTCATGTATATAAGCAACTTAACATAATCTTCGGCACTATATGTGATTTTGATTGGTAAGAAGTAAGCCAACTTTATCATTCTATCCACATCAATCCAAATAGAGTCAAAATATGTCCTAGTCTTAGGCAACCCAACTACAAAATCCATGTTGATCTCCTCCCGCTTCCAAGTAGGAATCTCTATATCTTGGGCTAGGCCACCCGACTTTTGATGATCGGCTTTGACTTGTTGGCAATTGTGACATCCAGGTATGAACTTGGCAATGTTCCTCTTCATACCCCACCAATACACCTCTCTCCAGTCTCTATACATCTTTGTAGAATTGGGGTGAATGGAATAGTATGAATTATGGGCCTCCTTCAAGATCAATTATCTCGAGTCATCCATATTTGGCACACATAATCTACCTTGGTACCTAAGGTCACCATCTACCCCTTGGGAGAAAACCTCCACTTTACCATCTCTCTCCAAGGCCTTCAACTCTAGTAAGGCGGGGTCAAGATCCTATTTTTCCTTTACCTCCTCAATCAAGGAAGATTTAGAACCATCAACAACCACTACACCACCATTGTTAACTTCATCCAACCTAACCCCCAATCTAGCCAACTAGTGAACTTCTCTAGCCACCTCTTTGCCACCATCATCAACACGAGCTAAACTACCCATAAACAACCTACTTAGAGCATCAGCCATAATATTAGCTTTGCCAGGGTGATAATGCACACTGATATCATGACCTTTAAGGAGCTCTAACCACCTTCTTTGACTCAAGTTAAGATCTTTTTGGGTGAACACATATTGGAGACTCTTGTGGTCGGTAAATACATCAACATGAACCCCATACAAGTAATGACACCAAATCTTCAAAGAAAATAGTACGGTCGCCAATTCAAGATCATGAGTAGGATAATTCTTCTCAAGCACCTTAAGTTGTCTAGAGACATATGCTATCACCTTACCATTTTCCATCAAAATACACCCAAACCAATTCTTGAGGCATCACAATATACAACAAATCCTTCTAACCCTTCCGGTAGAGACAATATATGAGCGTAGACAAGCTTATCTTTTGGGAACTCTTCTCACATTCAACGGTCCACACGAATTTTGCCTTCTTTTGTATCAACTTAGTCATAGGAGAAGCAATAGAAGAGAAACAATTCACAAAAACCTTTGGTAATAAGCCATCAAACCCAAAAAACTTCTAATGTTTGATGGAATCAAAGGCTTAGGGCAATTTCTAATCACCTCGGTCTTCTTAGGATCCACCTTAATGCCATCACCCGACACCACATGACCTAGAAAAGGTGCCTCCTTCAACCAAAGGTCACATTTTTTATATTTAGCATACAACCTTTCCTCCCTCAAGATTTGCAACACCACCCTCAAGCGATTCACATGCTCCTCCTCACTATGGGAATAAATCAAGATATCATCAATAAAAACCACCACAAAAAAGTGAAGGTAAGGTTTAAAGACCCTATTCATGAGATCCATAAATATATCTAGTGCATTAGTCAACCCAAAGGGCACAACCACAAACACAAAGTGCCCACACCTAGACCATGAGGAAGTGAAACATTTACTAAAATGCCTCATAGCCTCCCATTCATAGTTGTGGCGCGCTTCACAACCATGAATAAGACTCTAATTGACACAGTGTGTTGGATTCCGAGGACCATTAACAAACTAGTGCTCTGATACCAAGTTTGTAATGATCCAAGCCTAAGGCCTATAAATGACATGACGAATAGGAACTGAAGGGAACCCAAACAAGCCTCTTAGCAAATCATTCACACATCCTTGGTCGCGGAAGCAAAATAAACAACATAAGAGATATAAATAAGGAAAAAAGTACTAAGGGAGGTCTTGATATTTATAAAAGCATAAAAGAGTCAACGTTATGATATAAGTACATCAATTATCCAACAACACCTCTAACATGGAATGGACCAGCGGCCAAGACACCTTTTAGGCTCCCCTTCATAGTATCAAGTGTTCAACATAAAGAAATATCAAATAGCAGGAGTAGCATAGATAACATCCTCGGACTTGAGAGCTCACCAACACTTATCTTCGGAAGTACCAAATATCCACGTGGAGGAAGATCGAGAGGTGGTCCGGTCTCTACATGGTAATATCATATAGGCATAGAGTACCCATTACTACATTTGAATATACTAAGTATGTAGGATACAATGGACCAATACTTATGCCAATGTAGCCAAAATGTATAATCATAAGTAGTGGATAAGTATAGTATCAATTATATCATGCATGATCAATGCTTTAAGTAAACATGCTTGTAAATCATATAACATGCATAGTACGTATCATATGTGAGAAGGGACCATAATCAACATAGACCAAGCAAACTGCTACTTGGAATCCAAGGTGTGTGACCTCTTTGTAAGGTGATTGAGGTAGTCAACCCTCAATAAGGTGATTGGGTATGTCACCCCCCAACAAGGTGATTGAGGCACTCACCCCTCAACAAGGTGATTGGGCATGTCAACCTCTAACAAGGTGATTGAGGTACCCACCCCTCAAGAAGGTGATTGGGCATGTTAACCCTAACAATGTGACTGAGGTATGTCACCCCTCAACATGGTGATTGGGCATTCACCTCCCAACAAGGTGATTGAGGCATGTCACCCCATCAACAAGGTGATTGAGCATGTCATCCCCCAACAAGGTGTGGTCTACTTGTAACATTATAGATACTTTTCATGAATTCTATGCATACATACGAGTCCTTACGCATCATAAAGTCACTTGACTTATAGCTCACGTAATAGATCATCAATAACTTGAGAATTCTTGTCAAGATATTTTATTAAACACTTGGTGGGTGCATAATGCTTGTTCAAAATCATGCAATTGAAGAGTGAAGTAATATGAAGAAACTCAATATAAATCAACCTACCAACATATAGTAAAATCCTCATGTAAGGTACCTTGAAATCCATCATCAAATCTCATAATAGATCATAGTTTCATAGCTCAAAACATGCATAGTCTTAATAGATAAAATCAATTCATGGTATAAACTTGAAATAGATAGGCATGCATAATCAATCAATATTTCACAAAACCCCAATAAAATTTATAATCATAATCCATAATAAGACATATCTATAGATGATACAACTTGATAATATACAATTTTCATAAAAAAGGAGGATTGGACTCCATGGGTGAAATGACCCAATGGATGAAACCCACAGACCTCAAACTTGGATATTCTTGAGATGAGCTTGAAGAAAACGTAGAGCTTGAAGAGAATCCTTGAGTTCCAAAGTTAAGCTTTCAACCCTTGAAATTTGAATGAGATATTTGGTTAAGTCTCGAACAGGTTTTTGAGAGGGTCTTGAGTGATATACAGCTGAAAAATAACTAAGTATGTGTGTTTTCACACATAAGTGGGCATAGGGCTATGACCCCAATGCCCTTGTCTGAGATAGAAAAACCAAGGAAAAAATTGCACTAGTCTGCGTCCTTGGCACGACGTGGACCCATCGCGCAAGCCATTTTGTACTGCTCCGCGCCCCTAGCGCGTCGCGTACAGGGCATGGGTGCTCTCTGAAAATCGTAAATTAGTAAAATTTAGTTTTTGCTACAGATCCTCTAAAATCTGGGTTACACTCACTCTCCACTCAATTTTACCCCTTGAAAAAAAATATGAAGTTGAATTTTTGATATCACACACGGATTTTAAGATATATAGAAATTACGATTGTGGACATTCCTGAAGCACAAAATTTGGGGCGTTTCATACTTGAGATTTTCTCTTTTTTTACTTGCATCACTGTGATTTCCTTGCAACAACCACCCGCAATTTAGGATTTTCGCGTGAGTTGATGTGCACAATATCCAACCTATGAACAAGGGCCACTTTTGGTACCCACCCTTAACATTGGCTTTCAGTATGAGTCGAGGTGCATAATATTCAAGGAAGGACTAGGGCCAATTTCAGGATTGCATAATAAAAAAGGGCTGGTTACTTATGCGTCTACAAAGAAAAGGGTACATATAAGACTCAAACATTCGGATCAAAGGATACATCAAGCATTTGGTTGGTTATTTTTAAGGCTAAGTGGACTACTATGAACAATGGGCTATGATCCTTTCTTAACCAACTAACCTACAGTCTTAGTTAGAGTAATAGGGAAAGGTTTTGAATTGAAATACAATATAAGAATCATACAATAAAGCTCACACTCACTTGGCACTAAATACACTGTTAACCTAGACTCTCAGATCATGCTTTTTATCACAATTAAGGCCTAACTAGTTAGAACAAACACTGTCAGTCAATGTTTTCACATGGTTGTTATCAAAACTACCTAGAAGCACATCATTAATCATAAAAAATTAGTGGGTATCATTTTTCAGCAAATCTAACATATGCCACAGATTTTAGTACAATATGCTACTAATACTACTTACACATCCTAAACATTCGGTTCAACAGAAAATAAATGTCCTTGGGGAGAAAACAGGCAAGCAACCCTAGGGGCTCAAATATTAGGATAGATATAGGCCTTGGTTACTCAGACTTTACTGAGGCATATAGCTACCCATATCCCATTGAAAAACATTTGAATTGTCTTCAATACAACAAATTAAATAAAAAAAGAGTATTAGGTCAAAAAGGGGTATACAGGGGCGCCTAAGCGCCGGTCTCCATCTCTGGCTCAACAACACCCGTGGCCTACTGGGTGGTCTCCTCACTAGTGCCAAGTACGAGGGTCCAACACCCTTACCATCTCCTATACACGTGCCTACCTCACAATCTTATCTCTAATTGAGGCTCGTGTGGAAGCTGCTACACGCTCCATCTCTAACCTTTCGGCCTCTCATCTAACAATATCTAGATTATCATCCTTAAGACGAGGCCTCTTTCTAGAGCCACGGAGTTGTGACTCGGCGGCAAACAAATGAATAATCAACTCAGTAGTAGTCGTAGGCATGGGAATCATGAGCGATACTTTTGATACTGCTCTCATCTTCATACGCAGCTGTTGCATCTTTGCTCAGATGGCTGTTAATTTAGAAGGCTGGGTTTACCTGAGGACTTTCTCAACTCACCTCGTAAAAATATCAACTCGGCCATGAAACAGTGCACATCTCTCCTCAATTGGTCGTGAAGTGTGTCTGTATGCACTCCTTAGCCTCTGAAATGGCCTTACAAAACCAAGGCCTGATCTGCTACAGCAACTGAGTCACCTAGGACTCAATGCGATGTTGTGAATGTACCAGAGTCTGAATTGACTCAGCAAACATACATACCATACCAACATACGAAGGATGTGTAGGCATGACCTCTAGTACAAGAGTAGAAGTAGTACTAGGCCCATCTCCCTCTCAGTGTCTATTTGTAGGGGCCACTCAGTCCTTGAAGAAGCAACAGTAAATGTAGGAGGCATATGCTATGGTGCGTTGTTGAATATCTTGGGTAGTCGAATAGGTGGATGTCGTGCTCACCACAGGGCCACAAAATTCTCACCAGCCTTTATTAGGCTGGTGTCTAGGGTTCTCTGAAACTCTATCATCATGTCCAATGGGTGTAAAGTTTCCACCTCTGCCACTATATATAAACAGTAGATCAAGCACGTGAAAGGGATGGAGGTGGACCTTTTCAGGGTCCCTCGTCAATCTCTTCAGCAATCAAATGAGCCCATCGATATCAAAGCTAATAATGATGTAGGGAACAAAAATTTTACTGTTCAACGTCAAAGCATTATCCACCTGAGTAGGCTGGATCTGCAAATGTACAATAACCCACCAGAACTTGCTGACAAAGCTAAGAGAGGCCTTCACGATCACTGTAGAACAGGATACCCAGTTAGGGTCCTAGCCCGGCTCAGCTATATGCATGTCAATCTACCCTATCAGAATAGCCTTTCGAGACACATCTCTCATCACACCTTGGTCCATGGTCTTCTCCAATCGGTAATCATACTTTGTTGTGGTCATAGGGTCCTGATACTCAGAACTAAATACAACTCAATGGCTGGTGGTCTTGGATATAAGAACGGGAACTCCTCTCACTATCATCTGTGTCAACTTGGGCTATTTTAGACTCCTCTCATTCTCCAGGGTCGACTCCATGATGGTAGTAACATAAGACACATAAAACTCATGAACCAATATCGCAGAACACTACCCCAATGGGGCTGCTAACCAATTTAAATGATACCAGGTCATGGTTTCCCGGAGTATAGGAGCACTATCTATCCTCGATGTAACAATCTGAGGCTCCTTAAATATGTCACAGGCCTATCGACCATGATCGTCCAACTAGATATCATCCCTATATATGTGTTGCATAACTTGGACACACTACCTACTCGTTAATACTGCTACAGGAGCTGCTGGTGCTGGGGTGGACTCAGTTGACTTATAACCTGACTCCTCACTTGAAATAGAGTCATTATTATCACCTGTCTCTGCTCGAGACCTCTCGTCTGAGTTCTTCATTTGAATAGAGTTGGTCTGCTAGGCACTTCCCTTCTCATATTGGGGAGGCTGAGCAATTATGGACTGACTCTGGGCTAGCATTAACTGTCTATATGCCTCCATAGTGTGCCAGCTTAATGCTCTCATCTGGTTAGATGTTGAACTACTCTACTGATTTGCTGGCTTGAGGACCGACCTCGGTGAAGGCTTGTCTCAAAGTCGAGTCTAAAAGGCTTGTATCTCATCCTTCTTTGGTCCAGGAGCCATAGTACCTGAAATCAACAAAATACAAGTACACATAAGTCCTACAAATATATAAAAGAAAAGAAAAAGTTTATAGGAAAATACTTAGAAGGACCTACGAAGGCGCACCTACGGGCTCTAGGGTAAATTATGGGCCATAGAAGGCCTTTGTAGGGAACATGGTATAGTAACTTTGGTTACTAGAAATGCACTTACGAGACGAGTTGTAGCTCGTAGGACTACGGGCTGTAGATCGTGTCGAAAGTACAATGCCAGACTTTAATTGATATAGGTAAGGAACCTATGAACCCTTGTCACAAGCCCTAGTGAGGACTACAACTAGTAGGTAGGTTCATCTGATGACATCCCATAAAGCCAAAATTTTCATTTCAACTTATGAGGGGCAACTACAGTTCATTGACTAATGTACGGGCCTTAGAAGACCCTTGTGCTATTGAAAAATAACATCTTGAGTTTTCTATGGTTCATTAGTTGATATACAACCTAAAATAATAGCCAAATCCTACTCAATCTTATTTTGATAACTTATTAAGCATGATGAGTAGGTTACGACAATAGGGTATGTAAATTTAAATAACATCGAAGCAATGACATTCAAACCAACTAAAACACATTTGATACATAATCCGTGCATTCAAGATCAACCCTCAACATAAATACACACAAATTACCACCAATTTACACCTATCAAAAAATGTGCAATCCCTTCAACCACCAATTCATTCAGATACATGCAAACCTTGCGACAACCACCATTTAATCAATTTATTGGTAGGCCATCATTCTATTTGCAAAATCACTTAATCAATCTTAACAAGATAGTTCAATATATCATAGATGACCAGCGATTTTATAATATTAAATAATAACTATCAAATTTGTAGATGTATTACATGGACAATTAGATTCTACCTTATCACTTTTAACAAGATAAACAATTTTAACTCATTCCACAAGGTATTGGATGAGTTCTACCAATGAGAATCACATTCATATACATGGTTCAAGATCAATACAAGCAATAAAATAGTGCCAGACACATGATACACTTCATTTACAGGCAACACAAAATATTAGGGCAAGAAAAATCATGAAATTAATCTCAACAGTGTCTCAAAACTACTAACACAAGTTTTCGGCCAAAATATTAAAATTACAAGATGAGAACATACCGGCATGGTTATCTGGAAGCCGAGAACTAGCGAGAAAACCCAAAAGACTGAAGCCCTAGGTATTCCAAACTCATACATGGGTGATCATAATTAGGTTGAAAAGTATGGTGGTGGGCGTTCGCAGTGATCGAACTTGAGAAAGAAGAAAAAGTGTTTTGGTATTTTGAAAATAATAGGAAAATGAGGGTAATTAATTTTACCCCTCTTTTATTTGTTTGGATGGGTCGAGGTTAAGTGGAGTTTTGACCTAACGAAACCCCCATTAGGATCTGTAAGTGGTTCTACAGCTAGTAAGACCTAGTTTTGTGGTTTCAAAACCCTAGTTTTTAGGCCTTAGCTTTACAAATCCACCCAACATTAGTATATGGACATACAACCCATAGATTGGTTCATAAATGCTCCCAATACTTAGCAAGTTCAAAATCTTACTTGTGGTCCAAGAGCCCCATTCACGGCTTGTGGTTTTATCTACGGACCATAAGTTTGGCTCGTGGACTGGAATGTACAAATTTTTTCTCACTGGAAATGGCTCTATGAGTCAATATAAGGGTCGTGGTATAGACCACGACTCATGGAACAGGTCATAGAACCATTTTTGTCCCCTTTCTACCTTTGTTTGATGCCTTAATGTTCCTGCACATTCTCAGCCAAGCAAACCGTTACCCTATAGTTCTTAATATGTGAGTCCTAAATTATATCAAAAACAAGAAAATTAAACTACCTACGAGTCCAAAATGCAAAACCAAATAAACAAATACACAGAAGTAACAAAAAACATCTTAGGTTTCCTCTCACATAGTGCCGGATTTAGTGTTGTAGCACGACCTAGATAACTTGGCTACTCAGACTTCACTAAGTGCCCATGTTTCTACCAGCAGATCATCAGCTCTCTTCATGGACTGACACATATTGAAGATGACTTCTTCAGTATTCAATCTAAAATTGAGTTGGCCCAACTCCATATCCACTAGTGCTCATCAAGTGGCTAGGAAGGGCCTTTCCAAGTTGATTGGGACTTCAAAGTAGACCTCACAATCCAAAATCACAAAGTCTACAGGGAGTATGAACTTTTTCACTTTGACTAGAACATCGTATAAAATGCCCATAGGCTCCTTCACTATAGTATCAGCCATCAATAACCACATGCTAGTTGGTTTAGGGGCTCCCAAAATGAATTGTTTGAACACTATAAGAGGCATTAAGTTCATGCTAGTTCCTAACTTGCATAATGTCTTTGCAAAGTTCATATCTCCAATGGTGCAGGGTATTATGAATGCTCTGGGTTCCTCTTTCTTCTCTACCAAGGACCTTGTTACAATAGAATCATAATGCTAAAGCTCTTTGGAGAGATCTTAGCTCACTGTCCTCTTCTTCATCACTAGTGAAACAACCCCAATAAGTGCCCAAAAACGTGCCTCGGAATGCCCAAAATTTAAAATTCTATATATCTAAAAATTCATTTGTTATTTCAAAAATCTGACTTCATATTTGTGATCAGGGGGTCAAAATTAGGTGAAAAAGGGTCTAACCGCGATTTAAGAGCAAAAAAATAGCAATTATAAAATTTTAAATGACGAATTCCAGAGAGCTTTCCGTGATGCTTTTTCGACGCGCCTTGGGCATGCTTTAGTACAAATCCCTCTCCTTGTCCTCTCCGTGATGGAGAGATGTGTTCTTTTGCCAGGCAGTTTTTCTTGTGCGGCCCAAAATATTCTAAGTGTTAGGCCCAAGTTTCCCAAACGTGTTTTTATCTATACTTAGTCAAATTTAACCTTTATATAATCACAAACATTTCTAAATACTCCCCAAAACATTTAGCCATATTTTCACTCCGAATTCCAAGACTCAAAAGCCTCATTTGGATTTAAGGATTCTCTTCAAGCTTCAAGTCTCTATTGTCAACCTTCACTAAGAATTTCTCCAAAGCTAAGGTATGTGGTATTAAACCATTGGGTCCTCTCACCCATAGTTCCTAAGTCTCTTTTTTACGAATATTGAATGATTTAAAGTTGATTTTACATGTGGTTCTTATATATTGTGAAATTTACTGCATAGTGATTTTAGTTCATGAAAGTATGGTGGTTTTAGCATGTTTTGAGCTCTAAATCTTGGATCAAATGTTGGATTTGATGAGGGATTTTGATGTGAATTTCTTGGGGGTGTTGAAAGGTTTGGATTGATGGTTTTATTACATATTTTCTTGCATGATTTCATATCTAAATTGCATGATATTTTACCGTCTTTACACCCCCAAGGTGTTTTATAAAATGTCCGGCTAGGGTTTCTTGAGGAATTAAAGGTCTAAAGCATGAGATATAATATGTGTGATGTTATGATGATGAGATGAGCTTATGTATATGATGAATCCTATATAAAATGTAGAACTCAACCATGCCCAATTCGGGGTTGTCTAGCACCCGGATAACCTAGATGAGGGTTAGTACTCATCCACCTAAATGATGGGGTGGAAAAATCACTAACCTAGATGGTGGTTAGTATTCATCAACCTAGATGAGGGTTAGTACTCATCCACCAGGGTGATGGTATGACATCATCATCAACCTAGATGAGGGTTAGTGCATATCCACCTAAGTGATGGGGTGGCAACATAACTAACCTACCAAGGGGTTCATAATTTTGAAATCTAGTTTGGTCTCTTTTACACATATGATATTCTATGTGAGCTTGGGTCACTAAAGCATGTTTTACTTGTGCATTGATCATACATGTCATATTGCTATATCATGACTATTGCCTATTATTATGCATATTGATTGTGAAGCTTATCTCTTATTGCATTGCATCCCAAATACTTAGTATATATTCAAACATACTAACGCATATGCTTGCCTACATGATATCACCATGTAATAACTGGTGCCCAAGTTGATCATCCTCCTCCTCCACGTGGTTAGACGATGCTATTCCAAGCTTGTTGCTGAGTCCTCCATTTTGGGGACCTTGGTTTATATTTTCCTCTTATCTAAGTATTGAGACACTTTCTTATGTTTTATTTGAATATGAGGGTGAGCCCGGTTACTTTGTCTTGTTCCCTGCTCAATCTATATATTTAGAGGTGTTTGTTGGACAAGTTGTGTATTTATGATATTAGCCATGACTCCTTGTCTTGAAATGTTGTTGTTTGGGAAAGTTTTCCCTTAGCTCCAATGCCCCATCCTATTCTATATGTCTTTTATATGCTTCCGCGCTGAAGGATGTATAATGACATGTTAAGAGGCTTGTTTGGGGTTCCTTCGGGTTCCCCATTCATCGTGTCATGTCTAGGCTCTAGGTTTGGGTCGTGACAACTAGGTCCTTCATGAACTTGGCATACACGAGAGTTTCTTCAATGACTTAATGAGGGGAATGTTGATAGTGAGTTGCTTCAACATGGAGATGAAATGCTGAAACTTACCTTTCCCCTTCTTCTTCTTCTTCTTAAGTCTTTGAGGAAAGGAAGTAGAGGCCTAGGTATGCGTTTCAATTTCCTTGGTGTCACCACTTCATTACTCACCCCATCCTTGGCTTTTTCATCTCTCTTCTCTGCATCTTTGTCTGTATCATCTCCTCATGAACCTCATCATCATCTACTAACATCGGTGGGTTGATAATCTGCTTACTACCTTGTGTCATCACTGCCATGCACTTCCCATCATTCTTCAGATTCTGTATAGTGTTACTTGATAATGTACCATTCTGATGCTGGTTTAGCTATGTAGACGTTTGACCAAAGTGTTGCTCCAGCTGCTTGATAGCCACAAAATGAGACTCGATCTTCTGATTAATGCTTAAGATATCAGTTTTTATCCCTTTCAAGGTCTCATCCTGTGGGTTATCCTTTTTAACAATCTATCAAATGTCTCCTCAATCCTTGAACTACCAACCCTAGAAACATGGTTGCGTGGTGGAACATACGCGCCATTTTTGTACCCATCTCTATGACCACAGTCACCATCTCTGTGTTATCCCTTATTTTTATCATGGTAACCACCTCGTTTGTTATCCCTCTATGTATTATCCCTGTTGTACTTCCAACCTTGATTCCCTTGATCTTGGTGCCAATAGTCCTGAATGCATCCTTGGGCGTTAGTCCGAAAAATTGACCATCTGATTAGTCATAAAGCAAGTGTCCTCTTCATAATAGGGCTCCTCATACATGGGTACCCGTGGTGGTTGATGATTCACTGCATTTTCATTCTTGACTCTATTGTATCAACGACCCTACTTTAGTACTGATTCAAGCAAACTTTTTCATCCTATCTTCATTGATTTTAGCCTTCTCTGAATTGGTACTAACGGAAAAGGAGCTTTTAGTAGTCGACTTATTTCTTCAGCCCCATGGACAATTTATCTTTGCTACATTCTCTAGTCATTTAGCTACAACCATAAATCGACAATCTAAGAAAGAGCCTCCTGTTATAGTGTCAACCATAACTTTGCAATTATAATCCAATGCTCGATAGAAGATCTACACTAAGGAATCATTAACAATCTTATAGTTCGAAACACTTCTCAAGTACTTTGTGAATCGCTCCGAAGTGGTACTGATTGAATACCTGACAGTTGCTCGAACTTGTTGATCTGATCCTTCAGCTTTAGCTTCTTTAACATGGGAAAGAACCACTCCAAAAAGGCTTTCTGCATTTCAGCCAAGTGGTGATAGATGATCACACTCAGGATACACCTCTATTTTAAAGTAAAAGCGATCATCAAAGTAATAAACCTAACCAAGGTTAGGGTCGAATCCCACAGGGAATACATGACTTTACAAATTGGTTCACTAATAAACAATTCAAGCATTAACTAACTCAATTCCCAAAAATGAGGGGGGGGGATGGTGTTTGCAATGATTGATAGGAAATTAACCTAAACTAACTAAAATTAAAAAACAAGAAATAATAGAGAGCAACTTGGATATTGTGTTTACCATGATTCACTAACTCAACATCCCCGATTTTACAATTCTCAACTAGAATATCACATGCAGAATAGTAATTTAGGTTCTTCCAACCATTTGGTCAAAGATAATGGTCAAATTTCACTATGTGACTTGGCCCATCTCCTTAGTGTGCTCAACTAACCATTACCCATAGTCCCAGTCAACCTCTCCTTGGTCTACTGCGGTTGATTAGATAAGAACACATCATAAAATCTTGTTAATCACTCTCTTTTCCTATTCATTACCACCTGGATCAGGAAGTTAACACTAGGTGAGCTCTAATGATGGCCACCACTAGAAAACCTCCAAAATGAAGAGAAATGGTTAATGCATGTAAATACCTATTTTAAGAATTGCAAATAATCCGGATTTTATTAGTTAGATTCTCATGGTTCTCACAACTCCAAGTTATGGGTTTAGCTAATCATATCTTGGGCAAATAAAGAAACAAAGAATAGAGAAGACATGGTTAATCACTTACCCAAGAAGATGAAGAATAAGAAAACCCTATTTTTATTGAGAATTAAAAGATTGAAAGATGAATAGAATCCCCAAGTGAATATCCTCTCCAAATTTAGTCTCCAAAACTAAAACCCTAAGAGTACTCTAGTTCCTTCCTCTCTACTCTATTCTCAGCTGTAATCTATGTAAAAATCTAATAGCTGCAGTGAAATGACCTAGTATTTACTATTTATAGTATTTACAAATAAGTACCTAAAATAATTATAATAATTGGTCGGTGCACCCTACGACTTGCAGTTACAACTTGTAGCTAGGTTCACGAGTCGTAATCAGGCTTTTGTATTAAGCTCTTGGATCTTGGACTTCACTGCCACAAAACATCTTCACAAGTGGTAGTCTGATCTACGACTTGTATTGTCCTCTCGTAGTTCATATCTGCATCACTTGTTCCAATACTAGAGAACACTGGAAATTTTTATGAAACCCTCCACTATGGCTCATAGAATGATCTATAACTCGTAACTGGGTTTTGTGTGGCTGAACTTCAATTTTTGCTTCAACACTGAAAATCTCCACGAGGCCACCTCTATGACATCGTAAATTGAGATACGACTCATAGAGGGTCTTATTCAAAAATTAGCAAAATTTGCAACTTTTCTCAAAATTGTGCCAACCTGCTTTTCCTGTAAAAACAAACACAAGAACACATAAAAAAACCATAACTGTCGCATTGAGAATACACAAAATCTCAACTTTTAGGCTTCAAATGTGCTGTATTTTGATAGCACATCAACACCCTTAACTTAAAATTATTGCTTGTCCTCAAGCGCCAACTCAATCTAACTAGATAACGCAGCAACACATGGAACATAACTTAATGACATACATCTTGTACACTTCAGGCTCAAGTAACCAAACCAACTTTTCAAAACAAGATACGATAGTTATTTTGGAAAACCAATACTTCATGATGCATCTGGTAACACAACTTTGACAAGTAGGAGAATGTACATAATCCACAATTACTGAACAAGTCAAATGCTAACAATGCAGTGCATATGCCCTCACAGAAAGAAGTACCAAGTAGCACACTCAAAGATGATTTTAAGATTAACACTGAAACTGTTCAAACATACTCACAGTCATAAAGATATTTATGCACATTGGCTAATACCATAGGCTTTCCCCTTTGCTCATGATTTAGATTTTCAACTAGCCGGACTAGCATCACTTTATTACTTTCTAGGCTTGTAACGTAGGCTCATGAGGCTTTGGTAAGACATTTTTGGAAACATAGTGACTTTGGACCAACCTTCAACCCCGTTTATTTATCACTTTCATCTTACCAACTCAATTAATTCACTTTAGTCTCCCTTTTTCTTCATATTCAAGCGTGTTCAGATATTTTCTACTCCTTTTTCAGCTTTTGCCTCATTTTTACAAATCATTTTGCTTCCATTCTCAATCTAAGACATCTTTTCTTATTCTTTCTCGCGGTACATGATCTTCTTCTTTTTGTTTCTATTCCCAACTCACCACCTTATTTTTGTGATTTTACCTCTACACCAGCCATCGTCAACTTATGCTTTTAACCTATTTTGAAGTACACAATATCCATTCCCCGAACCAGCTCCACTTTTGGTAGCCACCCTCAGCTTAGGAATTTTACTTCAGTCAAGGTTCACAATGCTCAAGGACAAACCAGGGCCAATCTCAAGGTTCATCACTAGACAAGGCTAGGCTAGTTAGGTGTTTAAGAAATAATTGGTTCTTGTAAGGCTCAAATATTTGGAGCAAGGGATAAAACATTATTTAGTTGGTTATTTATGGATAAAGTGGACTAATTAAAGAGCAAAGCCTAGGATCACCTCCTAATCTATTTAGTCTACCATCCAACTTAGAGTAACAGGGAAAGTTCTGAATCAGCACAAAATATGCATAAATCTAGAAAAATAAGCTCACTCACACATGACATTGCACACATTATCAACAAGAAACTCACAGACCATTCTTTATATCTCAATTACCCTCACTTATCAACACAAATACTGCCAAATAACCAAATATACATGGTTTCAATGTAACTACTAATAAAAAATTTTGGTGGGTACCAAATTTCAAAATATTTCAAAATAATCATCCAAACATGGTACATGCCATAAGTTTAAGTACTATATGCTATATATATTATCTAAAACATTCTAGACATGCCGGTTCAAGAAAAATTAAATATCCATGAGGAAAAAGAACACAGACAAAAAAACCTCAAAATCAAAATTTGGGATAGTTATGGACCCAAAGCTACTCAGACTTAACCCCAGTCCATAAGTACCCACACCTCATCGAAAAAACTGTACGTTGTCCTTAACGTACAATGTCAAAAATCAAAGTAAATGAAAGGGGACAAAAACAAACATATCTTGGTGCCTAAGCACCAGTCTCGGGCTGCATCTGATCATCTCCCTCCTGCGGGGTAGTCTGTGCAACAGTCGAACCAGATAATCCAATACCCATCCCTCTGTTATGCTCCTGGGATAGTCTTAGCTCCTCTTCTCGCCTCGATATCCACAAGACTCTCCCAAGCTCAGCCTATGCCTCCTTATCATCCATATCGGAGATTTTGATTACCAATGCTTCTCTTCTGTCTCCTCACCCTCCATAAGGGGTCTCTTCCCTTAGGAAGGTTATGGAATCCTTCATGGAAAACAAATCAAATAGCGGCTTCGATGGTGTAGAGTCTGGAACTGTAACAGGTGCTGCTAAAGATAAAGTCATGTCAGCCTTAAGTTTTGCAATATCCTCATGTATGGCTGATAAATCTGATGGTCGGACTTGGCTAACCACTTCTACACCCGGCCCTCAAAGGCATCAATGCGGGCATCCACCATAGAAATATGCTCCTGAATAGTAGATAAGGTGAATGCCTTATATCACTCCTTTGAGTCCACAACCATCTATCGGACCCATGGCTTGAGCTGTTGAATGAGTCACGACAACTGTGCCTCAGTCCGTGAAAAACGCTACACCATGGCCTGAACAGAAACCACGGACACGTGAACCATGCCCGGTGTAGGAAGCTGTGATGTAGTAGCCTCTAGTGCAGGAGTAGCTATAGCGGGACTCCCTCAACATCGATTGCCTCAGGCTGATGGAGTCTCTTATGAGTAGTAGAAGTTGGAGTGGTAGTGGGGGCAATTGTCGAACCCTTCTGTGGTGGCTTTAGAGTAAACATCTCAGACATAAGAGGAGGTTGTATCGTCTAAAGTGCCATGGGGTTCTCATCAGGCTGGGATCTAGAGTATGTAGGGCCGATACCAAGTGGTGATGATGATGCAATATCTGCACCTTGGATGCGATGCAGAGTCTGTAGATCAAAATCAGAAATGGTACACAAGTGGCCCCCTTAAGCGCCGACTCATGAATCTGCTCCGCTATGAGTCAGGCCCAATCAATATCACAGCTAGTGAATACGTTAGCAAATAATACCGCTTGCTCTAGTGTAAGTGTGTTATCTGCTAGCATAGGCAGGATGCGAGACCTGATAACTATCCACCAAAATTTGGCGAGGAAAGAAAGTGAAGCCTTCACAATAGGCTATGTATGTGCGGTGACCCAAGCAGGCTCTTGCCCCTGCTCTGCAATGTAATCAACCACCCATTTCAGCAACTCGATCATTTGTACCTGATCCTTTGAAATCAACATTGTTCGAGCCTACCACAATTTGTAATCAAACTCAGATTTTGACCTCGGGGTTTTGTACTCGGGACAAAAATGTACACGACGGATCGTCTCCTCTGAAATATCAACCTGTCGCCCTCTCACTAGTACCTTCCGCAATCTAGGATGTGTGGGAGGTCTCTTCTCCTTGGGAAGATCACGAAGAATAGTGGCGGTATAAGCTGCATAGAACACCCATACCATAAGCAGAGCATATTGTCCAAGCTTATCTGTCAACCAGTTGAGCCCATATCATGTATCGTGTCCTTTAGTCCTGGGACATGGCTCAATCCATCATCAATAATTCAGGGCTCCTCATATGTCGATCCTGCGATCTTGCCTTGCCCCTTTGGCTATAGACCCTCTTTGAATATAGTCTCCATTCCTTCGAAACCCTACCAACGAGTTCGGTGCTTGAGAAACTGATGGGGCAACGGAGGACTGGGCATCTCCCCTAACCTAGGAGCTCTCCTATGAACTAGACTCCATACCTAAAGGAGTCATCTAGGGTGAAACATCCTCACTCTCATCATTGCCTTCCTCATCAGATTGGGAAGGACTATCACCATTAGCCTGAGTTTGTGCAACTTTTGCTGCAGTTCTAGTTTGAGGAACCCCAGCCTCTGGGTCTGGACAAACATTAATGACCTCCAATGACTCTTCATATGAACACTCCTCATCTGTAGGCTCATCAACAAGCTTCTTTTTAAATACCTCAAGCTTTGAGCATTTTTCTCTTTGGGGCCATGCTTCCTATAAGTCACAAAGAGTTAAACCATAATTAGCCCCGACAATCAATAAAGAAAAACAAGAAAAATGTATTAGATCAGTTGTAGTCAGGTACCACGAGGACCAGTTATTAGTCATAACTGGAACTATGAGTCATAAAGTGGTTCTGTAAATCAAATGTGCAAAACAAAATGAAACACTGAAGATGGTACGAAACCAACTGACGATTCATAACTTGGATTATTGATGGTGAATAGGTTTTGTATGAAGTTCCAAGGAGCAAACATAAAATAGGAAAGTATCCACGAGACCTATCTATGACTCGTAGAGTGATCTACGACTCATAAAAGGTCTCCTAAGATAAATTCTTTAGAACATTAAATAACTAAAACTTCCCACGAGAGGCTATTACGACTCGTAGAGTCATCTACGAGTCATAAAAGACTCTCATGACAGAGCTTTCTAGGTACCTGATATACCTCAACTCATCACATAGACCCTATGAACAATTCAAATACTATCCTAGCAGTATCGAAGTAAGTACATGAACACTTTTATGCTAAGCACAAATTAACCTGTACCCTAAACATGATTTCAAAACAAATTTACCCCATCAAATAGGATTTAGCAATCAATACCCAATCATTTCATCCTTCCACAAATCCATTCAAATGTATATCTATAGCACCACCCCCAAATCACACACCAAAAATCACATAATCACATTTCAAATGCACTTGGGGTATAGTTTAACACGAACACAACAAGAGTCCATCATCCTATGATTCCGACTAAGTCAATATAGCCCTTTTAAAGTCACTATACTGAGGAACTGGAAATCATTAGATAGGTATAACCTATTAATCAACCATTCAACTAAATAAGAGGCATGACATCACAGTCACTCAACTTTAATATCAAATACGTAGCACTTAACTTAGGGATTAAACAATCAATCGACTTCATGGTAACCTTATTCTTTCATTTATAATTCATATTCAAGCAAGAATCAAATGCCCACACACTAACTCATTCACATTTATCAACCCAAACTTTCAAAAACAAGGTAAATTTAGGAGTTAAAACTTAGCTAAGAAACTTACCAAGTGTGCAGAAGAAATGGAGAGAGAAAACTTAGATGAAAGCTCAAGAAACCCTAGCCACTAGAATTTCTTGCTGAAAACAGAGTTGGTGCGTCGGAAATGTGATTGAAAAAAGTTTGTGGAATGAAATTGGGGCAATTATCGATAATTAGGGTTAAAAAATAGGGTTAAAATAATTTTGACCCTTTTTTATACTTTATCGAGTTCACACTTTAAAACCACTAGGTCAGGTCTACGAAACCCCGACTATGAGTCGTAACTTGGTCTACGACTCGTAAGTCCTAGTATGGTAGACCACTTCAACACTTACAATAATTCAAAAACATACCCGGGTTCCACGAACCCCATTCATGACTCGCAGTTTGGACTACGAGCCATAAAGTTGGTTCATAGATAGAGTACACACTTAACCTGCTCACTATAACTTTCTACAAGATAATATTACGAGTCATAAAGTATAATATGACTCGTAATCCTGATCGTATGGACAGCATCATATACAATTCTCAACAAAACTTGAAATTTTTATCTTGCACATGTATGCTCCTCATAAAATGCACTGGAACCTTAAATGCAACAAACCTTACGTTGGAAATATCAATCAAAACACAAATAAACAATCAACTAAAATATTCAAGAACTGAAAATAAACTCAAAACTATGCTAGAATATCAAAAACCCTTGGGTTGCCTTCCAAGTAGCGCCTGATTTATTGTCGCGGCATGACTTAGTCATCTTGAGTACTCAGAATTCCTAAACTTTTGGTGAGTCTTTGTCACTAGACTTTGACTCTTTCATCATGCCATTCTGAATCTGCTCTAGTTGTGATGATACAATTCTGACTGGCTATTAACCTGTTGGATTGCCATCAAATGTTAGTCAGCTTTGTAGTTTATTTTAATAATGTCAAATTTAATCTCTCTTAACATCTCCTCCTGTGTATTTTCCTTCTCTACCAGCTGGGCAAGCATATCTTCAACTCCAGAACTTCTATTTCTCTTATAATGATGGTGTGGTAGCATGAACCAACTGTACTCCTACCACTTTCTTCCTCATGGCTTACATCCTTGGTGTGGTGGTTTCCCTAACTACCATCTGGAGTATTTAAATCTTGCTTTTGTTTCATTAGAATCTCCATATTTGCTTTGTTTTACTCAAGCATATGGAAGATTTCTGCATTTATCTTTGCTTGGACAGTGTTCCTATCAGGGTTGTCTATGTAGCTAGTTGGTTGCTCGCGTATAGGTTTATACACATGGTGAATATTAACCAACTTGTGCAGCTGTTCAACAACTTCTAGAAATGGTTTTCCTAAGACTGAACCTCCCAAAAAAGCATCTACATATGCTTAATTATCTGAGTGTAGTGCTTGATAAAAACTCTCTAATAGTGTTATATCTAAAATGCCATAGTCCAGAGTATTTCTTATGCATCATTTGAACTGCTTCTATGTCAAAATGAGTGAATCACCATACAATTCCTGAAAGCTAATGATTCGGTCCCTTAGCTTAAACCTGTTTGATCTAATGGAGAACCTTACTAAGAAAGCCCTTTGCAACTCCACCCAACTAGTGATCATGCCTCAATGCAACATTACCTGTAAGAGACAATGGGAAGACACAGAGACCCATAATATCCATAGACAGATGCTTTGTTCCCATTATACTCCTACAAACGTATGCAACATTGTGTAGGTGGTCATGTGGATCCTCGAATGGTAGGCCTGCAAACAAAGCATGGTTTTACAACCTTTTGAGCAGTTCACTAGAAGCAGTGAACTTTGAGTCGGCCGGTAAAGGTGGCAACACAATAGCTCCCATGATGTTAGCATTTTTTTGGGCCATTCTTCTAGTAACATATTGGATCTCTAAATTAGTTGGAGCTAAGGGAATGCCTTGACTCCTCGTATTGGGCATACAATACCTAGTATACCCTACAAAGAACTAAACAAATGAAACAAAAACAAAAGTAAAATACAATAGATCTAAGAAATTAACACTTGAATTATTCTACTAGTGAATCCAAATCAAATTCCTGGGCAATGACGCCATTTTTTTTATCACGCTCAAGATACACCTCTCTTTTAAAGTAAAAAGTGATCACCAAAGTAATAAACTTAACCAAGGTAAGAGTCGAATCCTATAGGGAATACTGGACTTTAAAAATTGGTTCACTACTAAACAATTCAAGAATTAACTAACTCAATTCCCAAAAAGGGGGTGGGGGAGGGTTGCAATGATCGATAGGTAATTAAACGAAACTAACTAAAATTGGGAGATAAGCAATAATAGAGAGCAACTTGGGTATTTTGATCTCTATGATTCACTTACTCAACATCCTCAGATTTTACAATTCTCAACTAGAATATCGCATGCAGGACGGTAATTTTGGTTCTTCCAGCCCTTTGGTCAAAGGTGAAGGTCAAATTTCAATATGGGACTTGACCCATCTCCATAGTATGCTCAACTAACCATTACCCATAGTCCTAGTCAACCTCCTCTTGGTCTATTTCAGTTGATTAGAAAAGAACACATCATCGAATTCTGTTAATCACTCACTTTTCCCATTAACACTAGGCGAGTTCTAATGTTGGCCACCACTAGAAAACATTCAAAATGAAAAGAAATAATTAATACATGCAAATACCTATTCTAAGAATTGCAAATAATCTAGATTTTTTAAGTTAGATTCTTATTGTCCCACAACCACAAGTTGTAGGTTTAGCTACTCATATCTTAGGCAAACAAAGAAATACTGAATAGAGAAGACACAGTCAATCACTTAGCCAAGAAGATTGAAGAACAAGAAAACCCAATTTGTATTGAGATTCACAAAATTGAAAGATGAATTGAATCCACAAGTGAATATGTTCTCCAAAATTTAGTCTCCAAAATTAAAACCTTAAGAATACTCTAATTCCTTCTGCTCTACTCTATTCTCAGCTGTAATCTATTTGAAAGTCTGAACACTATGCTTACATGACCTAGTATTTACTATTTTGTAGTATTTACTAACAAGTCCCTAAAATAATTATAAAAACTGGTTGGCGCACCCTACAACCTGCAGTTACGACTCGTAGCTAAGTTTACGAGTCGTAATCGGGCATTTATATTCAGCTTTTGGATATTTGACTTCACTGCCACAAAACATCTCTACGAGTCATAGTCTGATCTATGACTCATATTGTTCTCTCGTAGTCCATATCTTCAACACTTGGTCTAATACCAAAGAACTCTGGAAATTTCTGCAAAACCCTCCACTACAGCTCGTAGAATAATTGTCTACTCATAACTAGGTTTCGTGTGGCTGAACTTTAGTTTTTGCTTCAACGGTGGAAATTCCAACGAGGCCATCTCTATGACTCGTTAACTGAGATATGACTCGTCGAGGGTCTCGTATTTCTTCAAAAATTAGCAAAATCTACAACTTTTCCCAAAATTGTGCCGACTTGCTTTTCCTATATAAATAAACACAAAAACACATAAAAACCATAAATTTCGAATTGAGAACACATAAAATCTCAAGTTTTAAGCATCAAATGTGCGGTATTTTAAAAGCATATCAACAGAACTCTGTGAAAGTTTGGATAACCGTACTGTCACTCTGCTTGTGAGAGACAATAGGAAGACACAGAGCCCAATGGTATCCATGGACAAATTTTGGTTTCCCATCATACTTTTGCAAATGAAGATGACATTGTGTAGATGGTTATGTAGATCCTCTGATGGTAAGCTCGCAAACAATCCTCTGTTCTATAATATCTGTAATAACTTACTCGAAACAACAAGCTATATGTCATCTGTTAAAGGATGTAACACAATAGCTCTGATGAAATCCACTACAGATGAAGACGACATTGTGTAGATGGTTATGCAAATCCTCTAATGGTAAGCCCATGAACAATCCTCTATTCTGCAATATATGTAGAAACACACTTGAAATAACAAACTTTTTTTCATTCGGTAAAGGAGGTAACACTATAGCTCCGGTGACATCCACTGCCATAGGATCGAGCCTATTTTTATTCCATGTATTAGCAACAGTTGGAAGCTCCTATGGTGGTGGATTCACATCCTCAAATGGAGGTAGGTCATCATTATTTCGATTTAGTGCAATGTTTGAAACATTATTTGCAGCGTTGTTCGTATTCTCTTGGGCTATTATTCTTAGTGTTCTCTGGATCTCTGGATCAAATGGAGTCAGGGGATTTCCTCAACTATGAGTACTGGGCATACACTGTACTTTTATGGTAAAATAAAACAAAAACAAAAAAAAAATGTAAAATAAAATAAGGATTGGCTCACAAATTACTCTAATTAAATCATTCTAAAAGCCATATTACCTAGAGACTGCGCCAAAATTTGATCTACGCCAAAACTATACATCTCAATGAAGGGTATAAGCCGTCGCTATCAAATGTAGAACCTAACAGGGGTTAGGGTCGACCTCACGAGGAATAAAGTCTAGACCAGAAGTAATTATGAGCAATTCGATTAAATTAGTCTACTTATCTCCCGAGGGGGGGGGGTTTGTAAAATAAAATAATTATATCTAAACTAGAATATCAAATCATCAAGTGCAAGTTGTTGTGAAGTCCGCGAGAGAAGTGACTAAGATATTGTATTTTCCATGAATTCGTAACTCAGTATAGCCAGAGAATCGTTACTTTTTCTAATGTGTAGCATGTACAACTGGTAAGTTATGTTATCCTAACCCTTTGATCCAGGTGTTAGACAAATTTCACTACATGATTTGATCCGTCCTGGCAATGTTGTATTACTAACCCTTACCTTCTGGACCAATACAACCATCCTTTGATAAGTTGAAGTTGATTAGATGAGAATGATCACATCGAATCTTGTTAAATATCCCTTATCCTATTTATTACCCCCTTGATCCAGTAAGTAAGAATTAGGTGAGTTCTAACATTGGCCACCTTTAAAAAGCATTCTAATAGAAGAGATAATTAATACACACTTGCACACTTTCTAAGGATTACAAATTATTCAATTTTTACTTTGTTCATTCTTCGTGGTTTTCAGAGCCCTAGTTGTGGATTTAGGTACTATGATTGTTGTAGATAAAAGTATCATGTTTATGGAATAGCATAATTAAATACATATAACAATGAATTGAAGAACAAGAAATTTGAAATCTCCACGAAAATCACAATGTTATATCCCAAATGTAATGTCAAAAGAAATATCCAAGAACACAATAATAATCACAAGTAACAAAATCTCTATATTCTGAATGCTCTCTCCGTCTAAAAAAAGAAAAAAAACTATTTATAACAAGTAAAAACCAAATCCAAAATGAAAAAGAAAAACTAGAATCGGGCACTCGAATGAACAATGTTATGGGTCATAGATGGAATCACAACCTGTACCTAGCTTCGTAATCTGCATTTCCCAAAAGCTACCTTCTATATATTGACTAATCCTATGGATTTTCTTATGACTAATGGCCCGTAAAAGATCTTGTATGATAATTCTTTAGAAATTCGTTAAAACTTTGATCCTCTAGGCATAATTTTATCTACGGTCCATCACCTAACTTATGGCTTGTAGGTTCCCTCATCTGGTAATAGTTCGACGCCTAGCATATTTTCTGATCTTTAACTACGAACACACCTATGAACCGTAATAGAATCTATAGCTTGTCTGACAAATCATAACTTCAATATCTAAAAATTAGCCCTTCATTGTTTCTAACCCACGAGACTAACCTATAACTCGTGGAATTAACCAGGGTTTGTAGAGGGGCTCATAAATCCTCAAAAACCTGAAATTTGCAGAACTTTTCCCAAAATCATCCTGATTCCTGAAATCTGGAAAAACAAACACAAAAACACATCAAATCTACTAAAATCGCTTTGAGAACACACAAAATTCTAAGTTTTAAGCATCAAAAGTCCCGTATTTTTATGGTACATCAGCGATACATCAACGTACCCTTACTATCCTATTAGCTTTCTACCTTAGTACGTGACCTCTACTACTTTCAATCTAAGTTCATGTCTTCGATGAGATGAAGTTTTGCCATATCTAATCTGATCACCTCCCCTAATACTTCTTTGGTCTACCTCTACCCCTCCGTGTAACCCCTAAATCCAACCTCTCCCACCTCCTAACAGGAGCATCGGTACTTCTTCTCTGCACATGTCCAAATCATGGCAGTCTCGCTTCCCTCATCTTCTCAGCCATAGGGCCACCTCTAACTTCTCCTGGATGGTCTCATTCAAATCTTATCACTTCTGGTATGTCCACAAATTCTATCTCAACATCCTTATCTGTGTGACCTACATCTTCTGAACATGTGAGTTTTTAATTGGCTAGCACTCCACCACATATAACAAAGACAGTCTAACCACCATTTTGTAAAATATGCCTTTATGTTTGGGTGGTATGTTTTTACCATAGAATACTCTAGAGGCAAGCCTCTATTTTGACCATGCTGCACTAATACGATATGTGGCATCATCATCAATATCACTACTACTCTGGATGATGGACCCAAGATACTTAAAGTTTTCTTTCTTTGGAATAGGTTGAGTGGAAAGAGTCACTTCAATGTCTACTTCATCTCTTGCAAGACTAAATTTACACTCCAAGTATTATATTTTGGTCCTGCTCAGTTTGAATCCTTTGGATTCCAAAGTATATCTCCAAACCTCCAACATATCATTAACTTTAGCCCCACTCTAATCAATCAATACTATGTCATCTGTAAATAGCATACACCATGGCACCTCCTTATGAATAGATTGTGTCAGCTCATCCATTACTAAGGCAAAAAGAAAAGGTCTCAAACAGATCCTTGATTAAGTCCTATCTCAACAAGAAAATACTCTTAGTCTCCTCCCACCATTCTTACACTAGTTGTGGCTTCGTCACACATGTCCTTTATCACCCTAATGTACACCGTTAGATCACCTTTCACCTCTAGACATCTCTATAGTACATCCCTCGGAACTTTGTGATAAGCATTCTCAATGTAATGAACACCATATAAGGTCCCTCTTTTTCTCCTCATATTTCTCCACTAATCTCTGAACAAGATGGATTGCTTTAGTAGTTGACCACCCCGGCATAAATTCAAACTAATTCTCAGAAATAGGCACTCCTTTTCTCACCCTCATCTCCACCATGCTCTCCCATACCTTCAGAGTGTGCTTAACAACTTGATACTCTTGTAATTGTTATAGTTTTGCATATCATCCTTGGTCTTGTATAATGGAAATATTGTACTCCTCTTCCATTCATTAGACATCTTAGTAGTCTTTATAATTGTATTAAACAACCTAGTTAACCACTCAATACCATTCTTGACCATGCTCTCCTAAAAATTCACCTGAATCTCATCCGGTTTGATCTCTCTCCCTATGTTCATCCTACTAAAATCACATGTAACTTCCTCAGATCTAAAATGCCAGCAATAACCAAAATCTCGATGACTATTGAAGTGTGCCAAATTACCCAACTCAATATCTCTATCCGCTTTGTCATTTAAGAGTTTATGAAAGTAAGCTTGCCATCTTAGCTTCATGGAAGTCTTATCCACCAACACCTCATGCTCCTCATCCTTAATACACTTGACTTGGTCTAACTCGCAAGCTTCTCTCTCTCTCTCTCTCTCTCTCTCTCTTGCAGCCTATATAATCTCTTTTCCTTGGCTTTTTCACGTAACTCAGCATTCAAGCACTCAAATTGCTGTCTTAGCACTCGTCACTATTATCTTCACTTCTTTCTTCTCCATCTTATAGATATCTTTAAGCCTTTATTTTTCATCCTAATCCTTATATTCCAACCACTTTGTATAGGTAATCATCTAAGTTTTTGCTTTGCCTTGAACTTCTCCAGACCACCATCAATCACCTTGACGTCCACCAAAGGACTCTCTCAAAACCCCTTGTACCTCGGTGGCTATTTTTCTATTATAACTAGTCGTGGTATCCCATATAGTGTTCACATCTCTGCTACTATTCCAAGCCCTCAAATTATTCAACTTATCCCCCATCTCCCAAGAAAAGGCAGGAGTCAAGCTGCCCAATCTAATCCTTGGTTGGGCATAAATAACATTCTTCCTCTTACCCCTCTTAATTTCTAAGTCCAACACTAGAAGCCTATGTTGAGCATAAATATTATCACTTAGAATTACCTTACAATTCTCACAAAGGCTTCTATCACCCTTCTGGAGGAGTAACTAATCAATTTGGGTCTTAGCTATCGTACTATGGAAGGTAGCCAAGTGATTGTCTCTCTTCGATAAACAAGAGTTAGCAATAACTAACTCAAAAGCTTTAGCAAAATCCAAAAGAGACGTCCCACCTCTATTCCTATCCCTAAAACGAAAGCCTCCATGGACATCATCAAAACTACTAGAAGTAGCATCGATTTTTCCAATGGTGATCTTTTGTATATTCGATATACCTCTCACAACCTCATCTAAATCATCCCAAAATAGTTTTTTGACTTCCTTGTTAAGACCCATTCGAGGTGCATAAGCACTAACTATATTCACAATATGACTACCGACCATAAGTCTAATAAACATCATCCTATAATCAATCCTCCTGAACGCAACCACGTGCTCCATAAGGTCCTCATCTACTAGTATACCTACTCAATTTCTACCCTTAGAGCCACCCGAGTATCATAATTTAAACCACTCCACGTCTCAAGCTTTGGTATCTATCCATTTGATCTCTTGAACATACTATATTAATTTATCTCCTCTTATGACTTTTCACTAGCTCTATGGACTTCCCTATAAGTGATCCCGTGTTCCACGTTGCTACTCTCAGCCTAAGTAAGTTCGTTTCCCTCTTATCATTACTACCCCTAGCCTTCGACCCCAACTGATGACATATCCCTAATCCACTATTAGACCCCAACGCCACTAAATTACATTAAGAACTACTAATTCAATAAACTATAAAGGATAAAGAATAAACAATATCACTAAGACAACAACCCAACAATACATACCAATAAAATCTAAACTATAATTTGTAATAATCAACTAACCAATCCTATAATCCCAAAAAATACAAAAAAATCAAGATGAAAAACAATACTCCTATAAAATACTTACAACAACCTACAACACTAAGATTCAAAGAGTATGAGAAACAACCTCAATACGTAACAAGCAAGAAATATTACAAGAAATAAAATATATTAAAAAATATGTAACAAGCAAAAAATATTGCAAGAAATATGTAATAGGGAAGAAATATTGTAAGAAAGAGAATTGTTGCAAGATAGTATGTAACAACCAAGAAATATATAATAGACAAGAAATATGTAAAATTGAACAAGGAAACAAGAAATTGCAAAAAATGAACAAGAAGGAACAAAGAAATATATGAAAAGTAAGAAAAATGGAAGATACCACCTGAATAATGTTCGTATAATCCCAAATCCAAATTCCATTTTCTCGAAGATGTTGCTTCTTCTGCTACAACAATTTACAAGCCAAGAACAGAGACTGGTTCATTTTCTTCATTGAAAACTGATTCTTCTCGTGTAGAACAACAAACAGGGTGATATTCCTTAAGATTCCGGGTAATGAAAGCACAACCACATAAGAGAACACAAAAATGAGAAAACATAGCGTATATGTAATGAAATCTGATAGTGAGCGAGTAGTGTGAATACACAGTATTACTAGTAATCAAATAAAAAGTGGAGATTTCTCAAATAAAATAATATATATAAACAGTAATATGTCACGCACTAATTTTTTAGGCATGATATGTAATTTGAATTTTTCATAAATTTATTTGATATATAGAAACTACCACACGATAACAAATTTATCTAAATTTAACATATTATGGGCAACAATTACTTATGTAATGTATCTAGTAAAAATACAATATTTGTCAATTTCAGAAAAAAATATAAATAGTAATGTATCATAATAAATCTATAACATCTCAAAAACACAAATTCAAATGTAGTATATCCTAATATTAAAATGAAGGCATTATACATCAATTTAACAAAAAAATTAACATATTAAAAATCTGAACCTATATGTATCACAAAAATATGGACACCAAAATTAAAAAAAATCAACAATCAGATCTGCTGAAAGAAAAAAAAATCAACTTTTATATCCTTTCTTGTGATTTTTTTTCACTGTCTTCTTAGAAGATAATTGAAACGACCTAGAAAAGGTGCCCAAAAATGTGCCTCAGAATGCTCAAAATTTTAATTTCCTTATATCTAAAAATCTATTCATTATTTCAAAAATTTGACTACATATTTGTAATCTAGGGGTTCAAATTAGGTGAAAAAGGGTCTAGCCTCGATTTAAGAGTGAAAGAATAGTAATTATAGTTTTTTAGTGACGATTTCCAGTGAGCAGTTCGCGATGCCTCCACGACGTGCCTTGGGCGTGCCTTAGTTCAAATTCCACTCTGCGTCCCCTCCACGACCCGGATATGTGTTTTTCACGTAACAGTTTTTCAAGAGAAGTCCAAAATATTCTAAGTGTTGGGCTCAAATTTCCTAAACGTGTTTTTATCTGTACTTAGTCAACTTTCACCCTTATATTATTCTAAATATTTTCCAATACTCCCCCAAACACTTAGCCATATTTTCACTCCAAATTTCAAGACTCAAAACCCTCATCCAGATTCAAGAATTCTCTTAAAGCTTCAAGTCTCCATTGTCAACTTTCACCAAGAACTTCTCCGAACCTAAGGTATGTGGTGTTGAACCACTGTGTCCTTCCACCCATGGTGCCTAAATCCTCTTTTACTTAATAATGCATGATACAAAGTTGATTTTACATGTAGGTCTTGTATATTGAGAAATTTACTGCACAGTGATTTTAGTTCATGAAAGTATGGTTGTTTTAACATGTTTTGAGCTCTAAATCTTGGATCTAATGTTGAATTTGATGAGGGTTTTTGATGTGAATGTCTTGGGGGTGTTGCAAGGTGTTGAATAATGGTTTTACTATAGATTTTTTTGCATGATTTGATCTCTAATTTGGATGGTCTTTTAACACTATTACACACCCCCATGGTGTTTGATAAAATGTCTGCTTATGGTTTCTTAAAGAAATGAAGATCCAAAGCATGAGATATGATATGAATGATGTTATGATGATGGAAAAGATCTTATGTATATGATGTGATTGATGTTTTAATTATGAAGTGAGCTTATGCATATGATGAACTCTATATAAAGTATTGCATTAGACCATGCCCAATCTAGGGGGACAAGAGCCCGAATAACCTAGATGAGGGTTCATACTCATCAACCTCAGTTATAAGGTGGCATAATCACCAACCTAGATGGGGGTTCATACTTATCCACCTTGGTGATAGGGCGGCATAATCATCAACCTAGTGGGGGCTCACACTCATCCACCTAAGTGATGGGCCAGCATCATCACTAACCCCAAGGGGTTCATACCTTGAAAATCTAGCTTGATTTATTCTACACATATGATATTTTATATGAGCATGAGTTACTTAAAGTATGTTTTACTTATGCATTGCTCATACATGCCATATTGTTATGCTATGCCTATTCTCTAATGTATGAATTTTGAATAGAATGTCTATCTATTATTGAATTGCACCCACATACATAGTACATTCAAATTTACTAACACATATTCTTGCCTACATGATATCACCATGTAGGAACCAAGTGCCGGAGTTGATCATCCTCCTCCTCCACGTGGCTAGACAGTGCTATTCCAAGCTTTTTGATGAGTCCTCCATTTCGGGAACTTTGTTTTATGTTTTTCCTCTTATCTATGTATTGAGACACTACCTTATGCCCTACTTGACTATGAGGGTGAGTGTGGTTACTTTGTCTTGGCCCCCGCTCTATTTATGTAATTAGAGGTATTTGTTGGATGACTTATGTATTTATGGTATTTGCCATGATTCCTTATCTCTTGATGTTGATGTGTTGCAAAGTTTTCCTTTAGTCCCATTCTATTCTACATGCCTTTTTTGTGTTTCCGCAACCAAGGATGTGTAATGACAAGTTAAGAGGTTTGTTTGGGGTTCCTCCGGGTTCCCTATTCGCCGTGTCACGTCCAGGCCCTAGGATTGGGCCGTGATAATCTTGGTATCAGAGAGCTAGATTGATAGATCCTCGGAGTCCAACACAACGCGTCTATTAGAGTCCTATTCATAGTCGTGAAGCACGCCACGATTGTGAATAGGAGGCTATGAGGCGTTCTAGGAAATGTTTCCCTTCTTCATGTGCTAAGTCGTTCCATAGAGTTGTGATAAGTATTCCCCTGGTCAATTGTTCTTTGCTATGCTAGATCATGCCAAATACTAGAGGAAGACGAGCCCAAACTCCTGAGGAGTAACCTGCCAATAGTGAGTTCCGGGATGCCCTTACCATGCTTGCCCAAGTGGTGAACCAAGTCCAACAAGGGGCCCAAGCCCCCTCATTTTACTACCCCGATAGCTAGGGTAAGAAATTTCATGAGGATGAATCCTCTAATTTTCCATGTGGCAAAAGTAGATGAAGATCCACAAGAGTTCATTGATGAGGTCTACAAAATCTTGTCTATCATGGGTGTTGGGAGAAATGAGAAGGTGGAGTTAGCAGCGTACCAACTCAAGGGGATGGCCCAAATTTGGTTTGATCAATGGAAAACTGAGAAGGGTAATGACTATGTGGTGCTTTGGGAGGAATTCAAATAGTCCTTCTGTCATCAGTTTTTCCCTCTTGAGCTTAGAGAGGCAAAGTTGGTTGAGTTTATGAACTTGAAACAAGGTGGTATGAGTGTGAGGGAATATGCCCTAAAATTCAATGAACTTTCAAAGTATGCTCCTCACTTGGTGGCCGATTCTAGGTCAAGGATGAATAAGTTTGTTGTGGGGGTTTCTGACTTAGTAAGTGAAGAATGCTGGTCTTTTTTGCTTATTAGTGACATAGACTTGGCTCGGTTGATAGCATATACCGAGAAAATGGAAGAAGAGAAGTTGAGAAAAAGAAGGGGCCATGAGGCCAAGAAGGCTTGTTTTGAGGGCAAGTTCCCCAAGGGTCTTAGACTTCCACAAGTCCAAAGGCCTCCTCACGCTACAAATAGGGGTTTACCAAAGACTTCCCTTGGCCCCAAGGTATGGTTTGTGTGGCTCCTAATGATGCATGTACTACATGTGGGAAGAATCATAAGGGCCCATGATTGAAGGGTTGCAATGTATGTTTTGAATATGGGGAGCTTAGTCACAACAAGATTGATTATCCAAGAAACTGTGGCAAGGTTTGCGGTGAAAATGCGATTCCATTGGGTAAGGGTGGTCCTCAAGGTGGTTCCCCAAGGCACAATCATTCTATGTTCCATACAGAACACAAAGGGTTGGTGAGGTCCCAGATGTTGTTATCAGTATGTTGAAAATCTTTGATCTTATTGTATATGCTTTGATTGACCCGGGTACCACCCTTTCCTTTGTTACCCCCTTTGTTGCTAAAATATTTCATGTTGAGTTAGAGTTTTTGCATGAGTCTTATGAAGTGTCTACTCCTATTGGTGCATTTGTTACTAGGAGGGTGTATAGAAATTGCCCGGTTTGCATTTTGCATAAAATCCTACCTTGTGATCTTTTTGAATTAGATATGGTTGATTTTGACATTATTCTTGGGATGGATTGGTGGCATGCATACTATGTTTCTATTGATTGTAGAACCCATAGGGTCAAGTTTCAATTTCGAAATGAACCCGTCCTTTAGTGGGAAAGTCGTGATCCGGTGGTGAGAGGTAGGTTCATCACATGAATTAAAGCCCATAGGCTGATTTCCAAAGGTTGTTTGTATCATCTTGTGAGAGTCAAAAATATGGAGTCTAAAGTCCCTTCCATTGTGTCAGTTCCGATTGTAAGTGAGTTTCTTGATGTCTTCCAATGACCTTCCCGATGTTCCTCCCAAAAGAGATTAGATTTTGGCATAGATCTCCTTCCTAACACTCTACGTATCTCTATTTCCCATTACCGTATGGCACTGGCAGAGCTGAAGGAGTTAAAGGAACAATTGAAAGATTTGTTGGAAAAGTGGTTTATTAGACCTAGCCAATCCCCTTGGGGTGCACCAGTATTGTTTGTAAATAAGAAGGATGGGTCACTTAAAATGTGCGTTGACTACCAGAAACTCAATAGTGTCACTATAAAGAATAGATATCCTCTTACGAGGATTGATGACTTATTTGACCAAATGCAAAGGGGTAGCTTTTTCTCTAAGATTGATCTTCGATCCAGTTACCACCAAGTGAGGGTGAGAGAGTGTGATATTCACAAGATGGCCTTCCGGACTAGATATGCACATTATGAGTTTGCAGTGATGTCCTTTGGGTTGGCTAATGCACCAGCCATCTTCGTGGACCTAATGAATAGAGTCTTCAAACCTTACCTTGATTCCTTTGTTATGGTTTTCATTGATGATATCTTGATCTACTCCCGTAGTATGAAAGAACATGTGGTCCATGTGAGCGTTATGTTACAAAGATTGAGGGAGGAGAGATTGTATGCTAAATATGACAAGTGTGAATTTTGGTTGAAGGAGGTTTCATTCTTGGGTCATGTAGTGTCAGGGGATGGTATAAAAGTGGATCCTAAGAAAATTGATATGATTAGTAATTGGCCTAGACCATTGAACCTGTTGGATATTAGGAGTGTCTTGGGCCCTGCGGGTTACTATAGAACGTTTGTGAATGGGTTCTCCTTCATTGCTTCTCCTATGACAAAATTTACTCAAAAGAAGGTGAAATTTGTATGGACCGATGAATGTGAGAAAAGCTTCCAAATATTGAAAGATAGACTTGTGTCCGCTCCTATATTGTCACTATCGGATGGGCTTGAGGGTTTTATTGTGTATTGTGATGCGTCTAGAGTTGGTTTGGGGTGTGTACTAATGCAAAATGGTAAGGTCATAACCTGTGCTTCTAGGAAACTCCAAGTGCATGAAAGGAACTACCCTACCTATGATCTTAAATTAGCCGCCGTGGTGTTTGCATTAAAAATTTGGCATCATTATTTATATGAGGTGCATGTTGATGTCTTCACTGATCATAAAGGCCTTCAATATGTCTTCACTCAAAAGAATCTTAACTTGAGACAAAGAAAGTGGCTAGAACTCCTCAAGGACTACGTCATGAGTGTGTATTATCATCTGGGTAAGGCCAATGTTATGGCGGATGCTTTGAGTCGGGTGTCTATGGGTAGCCCAGCTCATGTGGATGGTGGCGGAAGAGAGATGGCTAGGGAGGTGCATAGATTCTCTAGATTGAGGGTGAGGTTGGAAGATGTGGGTAATGGTGTTGTTTTTGTGGATCATTCCAAATCTTCTTTAGTGGATGTGGAGATAGAAAAACAATATCTAGACTCCTCCTTACTTGAGTTGAAGGCCTTGGTGAAAGAGAGCAAGATAGAGGTTTTCTCCCAAGGGGGAGATGGGGCCCTTAGATACCAAGGTAGGTTGTGTGTGCCATGTGTTGATGGTTTGAGGGAGAGAATTCTTGAGGAAGCCTATAATTTCTCTTATTCTATCCACCTCGATTCCACCAAAATACATAGAGATTTGAGGATTGTGTATTGGTGAGGAGGCATGAAGAGGGATATTGCTAAATTCGTTTCCAGTTGCCATAGTTTCCAACAAGTTACAGCTGAACACCAAAGGCCGGGTGGCCTAACCAAAGACATAGAGCTTCCTACTTAAAAGTGGGAGGTGATTAACATGGACTTTGTGATTGGGTTTCCCAAGACTAGGAAAGGTTTTGATTCCATATGGGTGGTGGTTGATAGGATGACGAAATCAACTCAATTTCTACCGGTCAAGACTACATATGGGGTTGAAGAGTATGCAAGGTTGTACAACTATGAGTTAGTGAGGTTGCATGTGATTCCTTTATCCATCATATTGGATCGTGGTGTACAATTTATGTCACACTTTTGGAGATCCTTCCAAAGGGGTCTTGGTACCAAAGTTCACCTTAGTATGACCTTCCACCCTCAAACGGATAGCCAAGACGAGAGAACAATTCAAACACTTGAGGATATGCTTAGTGATTTTGTCTTAGACCTTAAGGGTAGTTGGGATGACCATCTTCCATTGATTGAGTTTGCCTACAATAGTAGCTATCACTCTAGCATCGGTATGGCTCCTTTTGAGGCTTTTTATGGGAGACATTGTTGATCACCGGTGGCTTGATTTGAGGTTGGAGAGGTGGCTTATTTGGGCCGGATATATCTTGAGAAGGTTAAGATGATTAGAGAGAGGTTGAGGACAACCCAAAGTCATCAAAAATTCTGTGTTGATGTAAGGAGAAGAGACATAGAATTCCAAATGCATGATTGGGTTTATTTAAAGGTTTCCCCGATGAAAGGTGTAGTTCATTTTAGCAAAAAAGGGAAGTTGAGTCCAAGATATGTCGGTCTTTACGAGGTGATAAAGAGGTTAGTCAAGGTAGCTTATGAGTTGAAGTTGCCTAGTGAAATGAGTTTGATCCATCTGGTATTTCATGTCTCTATGCTGAGAATATGTGTTGGTGATCCTAATGCCATTGTACCTCTTGATGTTATGGGTGTTGTTGAGGATAACCTAACTTATTAGGAGGTTTCGGTTCCAATACTGGATAGGTAATTAAAGAGATTGAGGAACAAAGAGGTAGCATCTGTTAAGGTCCTTCGGAGGAACCAACAAGTCGAAAGTGCTACTTGGGAGGCCAAAGCGAACATGCAAAAGTGGCATCCTTCTCTTTTCCAATCCTCTCAAGCCTAAGGTATTAATCCTAAGTCTCATATGTGATTTCAAGTCCTATATTACAGCCCCTATGTAATTCATATGCATTCATGGTTAAGTTAGTAAACTTATGATGATTTTACACTTATGTTGAGAGTTTGAAAATGGTGTTTTACATGTTATGTTGCATTCTTATTGGAGATAAGTTGTTTATGATCACTCTTGTCTTGTATATCTCTTTTATATTTAGGGACGAATGTTCCCAAGGGGGAAATATTGAATCGACCACAAAAAGATGCCCCAAAACGTGCCTCGGAATGCCCAAAATTTTGATTTCCTTATATCTGAAAATCTATTAATTATTTCAAAAATATGACTTCATATTTGTGATCAAGAGGTCCAAATTAGGTGAAGACAGATCTAGCCTCGATTTAAGAGCGAAAGAATAGCAATTATAATTTTTTAGTGATGATTTCCAATGAGTAGTTCGCGACGTCGCCACGATGCACCTTGGGTGCGCCTTAGTACACATTCCACTCTGCATCCCTTCTGCGATGCCAATATATGTTTTTCCCTGGCAGTTTTTCAAGTGCGGTCCAAAATATTCTAAGTGTTGGGCCCAAATTTCCCCATACGTGTTTTTACCTATACTTGGTCAAATTTCACCCTTATATCATTCTAAACATTTTACAATACTCCCCAAAACACTTAGCCAATATTTTCACTCCAAATTCCAAGACTCAAAACCCTCATCTAAATTTAAGAATTCTCTTCAAGCTTCAAATGTCCATTGTCACTCTTCACCAAGAACTTCTCCGAAGCTAAGGTAAGAGGTATTGAACCATTGGGTCCTTCCACCAATGGTTCGTAAACCCTTTTTTACTTAATAATGCATGATTTAAAGTTTTTTTACATATGGGTCTTGTATATTGATAAATATACTAAACAATGATTTTAGTTCATAAAGGTATGGTTCTTTTAGCATGTCTTGAGCTCTAAATCTTGGATCTAATGTTGGATATAATAAGGGGTTTTGATGTGAATGTCTTGTGGGTGTTGCAAATTTTTTTATTGATAGTTTTACTATAGATTTTGTTACACGATTTGACATCTTAATTGCATGGTCTTTTACTGCCATTACACACACCAAGGTGTTTGATAAAATGTTCGGTTATGGTTTCTTGAGGAAATTAAGGTCCAAAGCATGAGATATGATATGAATGATATTATGCTGATGAAAAGTGCTTATATATATATAATATTATTGATGTTTTAATGATGAAGTGAGCTTATGCATATGATGAACTATATATAAAGTGTTGCATAAGACCATGCCGGATCCGGGGGGACAAAAGCCCCAATAACCTAGATGAGGGTTCATACTCATCCACTTCCATGATAGGGTGGCACAATAACCAACCAAGATGGGGGTTAATATTCATCTACCTCGATGATAGGGCAATATAATCACCAACCTATATGGGGGTTCATACTCATTATCCTCGGTGATAGGGTGGCATAATTAACAAGTTAGATGGGGGTTCATACTCATCTACCTTGGTCATAGGGCGGCATAATCGCCAACCTAGATAGGGGTTCCTACTCATCCACCTAAGTGATGGGGCGACATCATCACTAAACCCAAGGGGTTCATACCTTGAAAATCTAGCTTGGTCTCTTCTACAAATATGATATCTTATATGAGCATGAGTTACTTAAAGTATGTTTTACTTACGCATTGCTCATACATGCCATATTGTTATGCTATGCCTATTATCTAATGTATGCATTTTAAGTAGAATGTCTATCTATTGTTGCATTGCACCCACATACATAGTACATTCAAATGTACTAACCATACTTTTTCCTACATGATATTACCATGTAGGAACCGGTGACCGAGTTGATCATCCTCCTTCTCCACGTGGCTAGACGATGCTATTCCAAGCTTGTTGGTGAGTCCTCCATTTTGGGGACTTTGGTTTATATTATTCCTCTTATCTATGTATTGAGACACTACCTTATGTCCTACTTGACTATGAGGGTGAGTGCGGTTACTTTGTCTTGGCCCCCACTCTGTTTATGTAATTAGATGTGTTTGTTGGACAAGTTATGTATTTATGATATGAACCATGATTCCTTATCTCTTGATGTTGATGTGTTGCAAAGTTTTCCCTTAGTACCAATGCCCCATTCTATTTTACATGCCTTTTATATGCTTCCGCAACCAAGGATGTGTAATGACAAGTTAAGAGGCTTGTTTGGAGTTCCTCTAGGTTCCCCATTCGCCTTGTCACATCCAGGCCCTAGGCTTAGCTCATGAAAAACTTGGTATCAGAGCACTAGGTTGATAGATCCTTGGACTCCAACACACCGTTTCGATTAGAGTCCAATTCATGGACGTGAAGCAGACCATGACTATGAATAGGAGGCTATGAGAAATTCTAGGAAGTGTTTCCCTTCTTCATGTCCTAAGTCATACCACTGAGTTGTGATAAGTATTTCCCCTAACGATTGTTCTTTGCTATGATCGATTATATAGAATACTAGAGGAAGACGGGTCCAAACTATCGAGGAGCATCCTACCAATGGTAAGATCTAGGATGCCCTCACTATGCTTGTCCAAGTGGTGACCAACCAAGTCCAACAAGGGGCCAATCCCCTCATGCTACTACCTCGAGAGTTAGGGTAAGAGATTTCATGAGGATGAATCCTCCAGTTTTCCATGGGTCAAAGGTAGATGAAGATCCAGAAGAGTTCGTTGATGAAGTCTACAAAATCTTATCTATCATAGATGTTGGGCCAAATAAAAATGCAGAGTTTGTGGCATACAAACTTAAAGGGGTGGCCCAAATTTGGTTTGATCAATGGAAAGGTAAGAAGGGTAATAGCTATGTGGTGCTTTGGAATTAATTCAAATTGGCCTTCCTTGATTGGTTTTTCCCTCTTGAGCTTAGGGAGGTAAAGTTGTGAGTTTATGAACTTGAAACAAGGTAGTATGAATTTGAGGGAATATTCCCTCAAATTTAATCAACTTTCAAAGTATGCTCCTTACTTGGTGGTCGATTCTAGGTTAAGGATGAATAAGTTTGTTATGGGGTTTCCAACTTAGTAAGTGAAGAATGCCGGTCCTCCTTGCTTATTAGTGACATGGGCTTAGCTCAGTTGACGATATATTTTGAGCAAGTGGAAGAAGAGAACTTGAGAAAAAGAAGGGGCCATGAGGCTAAGAAGGCCCGTTTTGAGGGCAAGTTCCCCAAGAATGTTAGACTTCCACAAGGCCAAAGGCCTCTTTATACTACAAATACAGGGTTTGCCAATGACTTCCCTAGGCCTCAAGGTATGGGTAGTGTGGCTCCTAATGATGTGCGTACTACATATTCGAAGAGTCATAAAGGCCCATGTTTAAAGGGTTTCAATGAATGTTTTGAATTTGGGGAGTTTGGTCACAAGATGATTGATTGTCCAAGAAATCGTGGCAAGGTTCGGGGTGCAAATGCGGTTCCATTGGGTAGGGGCAGTGCTCAAGGTGGTGCCCCAAGGTAGTCTCGATTCTATGATCTAGACGGAAGGCAAGGGGTTGGTGAGGTCCCCGATGGTTTTACCTATATGTTGAAAATCTTTGATCTTGATGTATATGCTTTGATTGACCCGGGTGCCCCCCTTTCCTTTGTTACCCCCTTTGTCGCTGAAAAGTTCAATGTTGAATTGGAGTTGTTGCATGAGTCTTATGAAGTATCTACTCCTATTGGTGCATCTATTGTTGCTAGGAGGGTGTATAGAAATTTTCTGGCTTGCATTTTGCATAAAATCCTACCTTGTGGTCTTATTGAATTATATATGGTTGATTTTGACGTTATTGTTGGGATGGATTGGTTGTATGCATACTATGCTTGTATTGATTGTAGAACCCATAGGGTCAAGTTTCAATTTTCAAATGAACCCGTCTTTGAGAGAAAAAGTCGTGATGTCATAATTAGGGGTAGGTGCGTCTCATTCATTAAAGCCCATAGGTTGATTATCAAGGGGTGTTTGTATCATCTTGTGACAGTCAAAGATGTGGAGTCCAAAGTCCCTTCTATTGAGCCAGCGTCAGTTGTAAGTGATTTTCTTGATGTCTTTCCAAATGACCTTCCCGGTGTTCCTCCGGAAAGGGCAGTAGTGTTTGGCATAGATCTCCTTCCTGACACTCAAACTATCTCTATTTTACATTACCATATGGCCCCGGCGGAGCTGAAGGAGTTAAAAGAATAGTTGAAAGATTTATTGGATAAGGGGTTTATTCGACCTAGCCAATCCCCTTGGGGTGCACTGCCGTTGTTCATAAAGAAGAAGGATAGGTCACTTAGAATGTGCATTGACTATCGGCAACTCAATATGGTCACCATAAAGAATAGATATCCTCTTCTGACGATTGATGACTTGATTGACCAATTGTAAGGGGCTAGATTTTTCTCTAATATTGTTCTTTGGTCTAGGTACCATCAAGTGAAGGTGAAAGAGTGTGATATCCCCAAGATGGACTTCCAGACTAGATATGGGCATTATGAATTTCTAATGATGTCCTTTTGGTTGACTAATGCACAGGCCATCTTCATGGACCTAATGAATAGAGTCTTAAATCCTTACCTTGATTCCTTCATTGTGGTTTTCATAGATGATATCTTGATCTACTCCCATAGTAGGGAAGAGCATATGGGCCATTTGAGGGTTGTCTTGCAAAGATTGAGGGAACAGAGATTGTATGCTAAATATGACAAGTGTGAAGTTTTGTTAAAGGAGGTTGCATTCTTGGGTCATGTGGTGTCGGGGGATGGTACAAAAGTGGATCCTAAGAAAATCGATGTGATTAGGAATTGGCCTAGACCATTGACCCCATCAGATATTAGGAGTTTCTTGGGCCTTGCGGGTTATTATAAAGGGTTTATGAGTGAGGTCTCCTCCATTGCTTCTCCTATGACAAAATTAACTCAAAAGAATGTGAAGTTTGTATGGATCGATGAATGTGAGAAAAGCTTCCAAACATTGAAAGATAGACTTGTGTTTGCTCTTATATAGTCACTATCGGATGGGCTTGACGGTTTTGTTGTGTATTGTGATGTGTCTAGAGTTGGTTTGAGGTGTTTAAGAATGAACAATGGTAAGGTCATAGCCTATGCTTCTAGGCAACTCAAAGTGCATGAAAGGAACTACCCTACCCATGATCTTGAACTAGCCGCTGTGGTGTTTTCATTAGAGATTTGGTGTCATTACTTATATGGGGTGCAGGTTGATGTCTTCACCGATCATAAAAGCTTCAATATGTCTTCACTCAAAAGGATCTTAACTTGAGACAAAGAAGGTGGCTATAACTCCTCAAGGACTACGACATTAGTGTGCATTATCATCCGGGTAAGGCCAATGTTGTGGAAGATGCTTTGAGTTGGGTGTCTTTGGGCAGCCTAGCTCATGTAGTTGGTGGTGGAAAGGTGATAGCTAGGGACGTGCATAGATTGGCTAGATTGGGGGTGAGGTTGGAAGATGTGGGTAATGGTGTTGTTGTTGTCGGTGGTTCCAAATGTTCTTTGGTTGATGAGGTGGTAGCAAAACAACATCTAGACTCCTCCTTCATTGAGTTGAAGGCCTTGGTAAAATAGGGCAAGATAGAGGTTTTCTCCCAAGGGGGAGATGGCGCCCTTAGATACCAAGGTAGGTTGTGTGTGCCATGTATTGATTGTTTGAGAGAGAGAATTCTTGATGAAGCCCACAATTTCTCTTATTCTATCCACCCGGTTCCACCAAAATGTATAGATACTTGAGGGATGTGTATTGGTGGGGAGGCATGAAGAGGGATATTGCTAAATTTATTTCCAGTTGCCATAAATGCCAACATGTTAAAGCCGAACACCAAAGGCCGGGTGACCTAACCCAAGACATAGATCTTGCTACTGTCATGACCCAAGCCTAGGGCCTAGACATGACACGGAGAATGGGGAAGCCGAAGGGACCTTAAACAAGCCTCTTAGCATATCATCACATATCCTTGGTTGCAGAAGTATACAAAGACATATACAAATAAAAGTAAAGGCAACGGGACTAAGGGAAAAACTTGCATCAATATCGAATTCAAAAGTCAAGAGTCAAGCTCATACATAGTACACACCTTGTCCAACATACACCTGTAAAGCTTAGAAAGAGTAGGGGGCCAAGACAAAGTAATCGGGTTCACCCTCATAGTCAAAGATAACACAAGATAGTGTCCCAATGCATAGATAATAGAGAAAAGACATAAACCAAAGTCCTTCAAATGGAGGACTCACCAACAAGCTTGGAATATCATCGCCTAGCCACGTGTAGGAGGAGGAGGATGATCAACTTAGGCACCATTTCCTACGTGGTCATATCATGTAGGAAAGAGTATGCATTAGTATGTTTGGATGTACTAACTATGTGGGATGTAATGTAGCAAGAGATAAGCATAATAATCCAAAATGCAAAATGATAGACAATAAGCATATTATAGCAAGATGGTACGCATGATTAATGCATAAGTAGATCATGCTTAAGTACCCCATGCTCATATATAATATCATATGTGAAGAATGAGACCAAGCAAGCTATCCAAGGTATAAACCCCTTGGTGGTTAATGGTGGTTGCACCCCGCCATCCATGGTGATGAAGTGTAAACCCCTTGCATGGTTCATGTTGGTCGCACCCAGCCATAAATGGTGACAAGGTCTAAACCCCTCGCATGGTTGATGATGGTCATACCTCAAACATCCATGGTGACGAAGTATAAAACCCTCACATGGTTACCCGAGCTCTTTCCCCCCCGGATTGAGCATGGTCTATGCAACACTTTATATAGGATTCACCATAGGCTCTAATGAAATATCTCATGTAGGAATAAACATATAGATAAGCTCATTTCATCATCATAACATCATTCATATCATATCTCATGCTTTGGACCTTCAATTTCTCAAGAAGCCATAACCGGATATTTTATCAAGCACCTTGGGGGTGTGTAATCGGGGTAAAAGAGCATGCAATTTAGAGGTAAAATCATGCAGGAAAACTAGTGGTAAAGCCTTTAATAAACACTTTGCAACACCCCTAAGATATTCATATCTAAACCCCTTATCAAATCCAATATTAGATCAAAGATTTGAAGCTCAAAACATGATAAAACCACCATACTTTCATAAATTAAAATCACTTTGTAGTAAATTTCTCAATATTCAAGACCCACATGTAAAATCACTTTAAATCATGCAATATTAAGTAAAAGAGGGTTTAGGCACCATGGGTGGAAGGATGAAATGGCTCAACACCACATACCTCAGCTTTTGTGAAGTTAGTGAAGAAGACTTTAATGGAGATTTGAAGCGTGCGTGAGATTCTTAAGAAATCCTTGAGATTGATCTTTAGTTTGGGACTTGAATTTAGGGTTAGAAATGAGTTGAAGTGTTTGGGATAATATTAGGGAATGTGTTTTGGGTGATATGAGGGTGAAATAAGGCTAAGTATGGGAGAAAATACGTTTGGGAAAACTTAAGTCCAACACTTAGAAAAATCTGGGCGAACTAGGAAAGGTAGTGCAGGAATAACACTTCTCTGTGTCGCGGAGAGGTTGGGGATGCTCTTTAGAAATTGCACCAAGCGAAATTTCACAATTAATTTTCTTTTCTTTAAAATCGAGGTTAAACACTCGTAACCCTAATTTGGACTCCCTGAACAAGAATATAAAGTCGGATTTTCAAGATTCCAAATGGATTTTTAGATATATGGAAAACAAAATTCCGGGCACATTTTTAGGCACTTTGTGGGGTCATTTCGCCTACTTGGAAATGGGAGGTATTAACAAGGACTTTGTGATTGGGTTGCCCAAGACTAGGAAAGGTTTTAATTCCATATGGGTGGTGGTTGATGTGATGATAACATTGGCTCACTTTTTACGGATCAAGAGTACATATGGGGCTGAAGAGTATGCAATGTTGTACATCTATGAGTTAATGAGATTGCATGGGGTTCCTTTATCCATCATATCGGATCGTGATGCACAATTTACTTCAAACTTTTGGAGATCTTTCCAAAGGGGTCTTTCTACCAAAGTTCACCTTAGTACGACCTTCCACCCTTAAACGGATAGCCAAGCCGAGAGAACAATTCAAACACTTGAGGATATGCTTAGGACTTCTATCTTGGAGCTCAAGTGTAATTAGGATGACCATCTTCCATTGATTGTATTTTCCTACAACAATAGTTACCACTTTAGCATCGGTATGGCTCCTTTTGAGGCTCTTTGTGGTTAAAATTGTAGATAACCGGTGGGTTAGTTTGAGGTTGGAGAGGTGGATTATTTGGGGCCTGGTCTGGTTATGGAAGCTCTTTAGAAGGTTAAAATGATTAGGAAGAGGTTAAGAGCAGCCTAAAGTCATCAAAAATCATTTGCCGATGTAAGGGGAAGAGACCTAGAATTCCAAGTGGGTGATTGGGTTTATTTGAAGGTTACCCCAATGAAAGGTGTAGTTCATTTTGGCAAATAGGGGAAGTTGAGTCAAAGGTATGTATGTCCTTATGAGGTGATAAAGAGGGTAGGCAAGGTAGCTTATGAGTTGAAGTTGCCTAGTGAAATGAGTTTGATCCATCCGGTATTTCATATCTCTATGTTGAGAAAATGTGTTGGTGATCCTAATGCCATTGTGCCTCTTGATGCTATGGGTGTTGTTGAGGATAACTTAACTTGTGAGGAGGTTCCTGTTCAAATCCTGGACAGGCAATTAAAGAGATTGAGGAACAAAGAGGTACCATCGTTAAGGTCCTTTGGAGGAACCAACAAATCGAAAGTGCTACTTGGGAGGCCGAAGCAGACATGCCAAAGCGGTATTCTTATCTTTTCCACTCTACTCAAGCCTAAGGTACTAATCTTAAGTCAGATATGTGATTTCAAGTCGTATATTCCATCCCCTATGTCATTCATGTGCATTCACGTTTAAGTTGAGAATTTGAAAAAGGTGTTTTACATGTTATGTTGAATTCTTGTTGTGGTGAGTTGTTCATGATCACTCTTGTCTTGTACATTTCTTTTATATTCGGGCACGAATGTTCCTAACGGGGAGATATTGAAAGACCCCAAAAAGGTGCCGAAAAATGTGCCTCGGAATGCCTGGAATTTTGATTTCCTTATATCTAAAAATTCATTCGTTATTTTGAAAATACGACTTCATATTTTTGATCAGTTGTCCAAATTAGGTGAAAAGGGTCTAGACTTGATTTAAGAGCGAAAGAATAGCAATTATAATTTTTTTAGTGACTATTTCCAGTGAGTAGTTCGCGATGCCTCTGCGACGCGCCTTGGGCATGCCTTAGTTCAAATTCCACTCTGCATCCCCTCCGCGATGTGGAGATGTGTTTTTCACCTGGCAGTTTTTCAAGTGTGGTCCAAAATATTAAAAAGTGTTGGGCCCAAATTTCCCAAATGTGTTTAGTTCTATACTTAATCAAATTTTACCCTTATATCATTCTAAACATTTCCCAATACTCCCAAAACACTTGGCCATATTTTCACTCCAAATTCCAAGACTCAAAACCATCATACGAATTTAAGAATTCTCTTCAAGCTTCAAGTCTCCATTGTCAACCTTTACCAAGAACTTCTCCGAAACTAAGGTATGTAGTGTTGAACCATTGGGTCCTTCCACCCATGGTGCCTAAACCCTGTTTTACTTAATAATGCATGATTTAAAGTTGATTTTACATGTGAGTTTTGGATATTGAGAAATTTACTGCACAGTGATTTTAGTTTATGAAATGTGATTGTTTTAGCATATTTTAAGCTCTAAATCTTGGATCTAGTGTTGCATTTGATGAGGGGTTTTGATGTGAATGTCTTGGAGATGTTGCAAGGTGTTGATTGATGGTTTTACTACAAATTTTTTTACATGATTTTATCTCTAAATTGCATGATATTTTACCCCCATTACACCCCTCCAAGGTGTTTGATAAAATATGCGGTAATGGTTTCTTGAGGAAATGAAGGTCCAAAGCATTAGATATGATATGAATGATGTTATGATGATGAAAAGTGCTTATGTTTATGATATGATTGATATTTTAATTATGAAGTGAGATTATCCATATGATGAACTCTATATAAAGTGTTGCATTAGACCATGCCCGATCTGGGGGGACAAGAGCCTGGATAACCTAGATGAGAGTTCATTCTCATCCATCTCAGTGATAGGGCGGCATAATCACCAACCTAGATAGGGGTTCATACTCATCCACCTCGGTGATAGGGTGGCATAATCACCAACCTAGATGGGGATTCATACTCATCTACCTCAGCGATAGGATGACATAATCACCAACCTAGATGGGGTTTCACACTCATCCACCTCGGTGATAAGGTGACATAATCACCAACCTAGATGGGGGTTCATACTCATCCACCTGAGTGATTGGGCGGCATAATCACTAACCACAAGGGTTTAATACCTTGGAAAACTAGCTTGGTCTCTTCTATACATATGATATCTTATATGAGCATGATTTACTTAAATTATGTTTTGCTTATGCATTGCTCATAAATGCCATATTATTATACTATGCCTATTTTCTAATGTATACATTTTGAGTATAATGTCTATCTATTGTTGCATTGCACCCCACATACTTAGTACATTCAAAGTTATCATGTAGGAATCGGTGCCCGAGTTGATCATCATCCTCCTCTACGTGGCTAGAGGGTGCTATTCCAAGTTTGTCGGTGAGTCCTCCATTTTAGGGACTTTTTTTTATGTTTTTCCTCTTATATATGTATTGAGACACTACCTTATGTTCTACTTGACTATGAGGGTGAGCCCAGTTACTTTGTCTTGGGACCCGCTCTATTTATGTAATTAGAGGTGTTTGTTGGAC
>JAABOM020059500.1:0-12755 GCA_011800125.2 Solanum clarkiae
GTGTTGGAATGTTGTCTTGCAAGATATAAGGCATATGTGTATGCATATATATAGACAACCACTTATACACTTGGGCCTATCAATTATATACACACATAAACCCCCAATACTGCAATTCACAATCAATCAACTTAATAACTAGAATACTTAAGAAGTAGGAGCACAAAGATTAAGGAACTTGATTTCTCCTTCCTTCCCTCTTCTTCTTCTTTTCCTCTTTCCCTTCTCCTTCTTCTACTTTGAAGTTAAGTGTAAGAACAAGAAAATATTCTTACTTTAGGAGCAAGAGGAGTGTATATAGAATTCCAACTTTCCAAAATTGCATCATAAGGGCTCCATCTTAGTCTATTGATCAATTAGGTCCCAAACGTTTCTATTTTGACCCAATCAAGGACTTCCGACTCAAACTTAATTGTGCATGCCAAATTCACTTGATACTCTATTCATGCACCAGAAATATACTTAAGTTCAAATTACATGACATCCACAACAATATTTCCCAATTGGATAATTATCTTTAACTTAAAGAAAAACGGGGTCTAACATTTATGTATTTTTACTTGTTTTGTTGCATGTGAAATCTCCTTTGAGTCCACAATGGACTCTTCTCCTCCTTTGCATTTCGAATCGAGTCAAAATCCGACATCGGTGCCTTTGAGTCAGCCTCGGATGACAAAATTCAAGAGTTTGAGGGCTAAAAGCTATTGTACAACAGCACGAGGGAAAAGCCCAAAAGTTGCAACAAAGTCTAAATGGGATAAAGGCCCACATCAACTCTCTTCTTATATTATTTCATTTATGTATTTGTATTTGTCTAACTCAACATTTTAATTTGGTTTTCAATCTAATTAAAATCCCCGATAAGTCAAAAACATTTATGTTATTTTTATCCCAAAAAAGAATTTTGCAATTAAATAATAAAAAAATAAAAATAAAAAAATATGATTTTATCATTTTAGTTCAATTTTTTAACTTAGTTAAATTTTCAAGTACAACCAACCTTTTAAAGTTAAGTCAAAAGTTAGCCAGATTTCATAATCGCGGGATAACCGCATTTAGCGGCCATTTCGAGTGCGTAAAACCTTCTCGAAGTGAAAATGTGAACCCGAGCCCTCTCTTTGGATTTTAAAAAGATTTTTCTGTTAGGTCTTTTGAAATGCTTAATGGTTTCCTAATTATCCGTAAAATTAGGGTGGCGACTCTGTTTTTTTTTTTCAAATTTCGAGAATTGGTTTCACTTAAATTAATTAAGTTGAAATTGATTTTTGATTTTCGATTTTTTCTTTTTTTTTAAATAAAAAAGTCATTTTTCGGCATAACACCTATTAAGCAGAGTCTTGATCATCCTTTCTGAGGGTCTCATATACCCCTACCCCTTTCCTAAGTTGATTTATTATTATTTTTAAAGGCGCACTAAAAGAAATGAAAAATTCTAATCGTTTTCCTAAAATGTCTAACATCCCTCCTAATGTCCAAGAGGCATTGAACTTCTATTTTTTGGTGATTCTAAACTAAAAAGGAATCTAGGACTCCTATGACTCAGCGTCAAACAAAACAATCAAAACGAGCAATTAACACATAAATCTCAAATAACTTCCAAACAATTATTTATCTAACATACTTGAAAAAACAAACAAAAATACAAAATATATTATGTGTGTATCACATTAAGAGGGAAAAAATCTCCTATAGGCATGATTTTCTAAAGAAAATATAACTTAACTTTTAAGAGATAATAAGCATGACACTTATTTGAATTTCCTATAAGCATGTTTCTAATAAAAAGAATATTAAAACCTAAGCATATTTTCAACGCAATAGATATATTAAATTCCTATAAGTATGATTTCTAGCATATTAACAATTCCCAAGACATATTTTCTATTACAAAATAATAATTAAACACATTTGAAACGAGTTATAGACATGATTTCTATTGCAAACATAATATTAAAAATAAAGTCCTAAAATATGATTTCTAATAGTTGGAATAATTTAAGTAATACAAGTATTAACATGATATTTAAGTAATTAAATTTAAAAGATCTGAAAGATGGTTTCTATAGTAACAAAATTATTTAAACCTAAAACATGATTTCTAATAAATTAGCAAAATTTAATTAAACCTAAACATGATTTCTAAAACATACATAAATTAAACCTAAAAACATGCTTTCTAAGGCACATAATATTAAAACATGATTCGTAAGACAAGACTAAAATTCTATAGATATGACATCTAAAAAGCATATTTTAAACAAGATCAAAGAAAAAAAATCTAAACATGATATCTATTGCACATATGTTTTAAACAAGATCCTATGAGCAGGTTTTCCAAAAGAAGACTAAAAACATGATCTCTAAGCATAATAGGTGAAAAGAAAAGAAAACATTTTCGTTTTAATACTTTTTGCCATAAAATTTTTTAAAGATCCTAGGTTAAAATTTGCCTAAGATAAATAAAACACCAAGTAAAAAAAAAACAGCTAGCACATAGTTTTAGTCTCCCCTTTATACTAGATCCCTAATTTTTCACTATATTTTGTTAGAAGATTTGCAGAAAGTAAAGAATACAATATCAGATAAAATGAAAAGAGAAAAACTTCAAGTCTCCTCCATCTCATCTCCTGGTGACTTTTCACACCCTTCATTGAAAAAAGAAACTTAAAGGAACCTGCAACATTTGAAAAAAAAAAAACTATCAGTAGCAATATATCATAAAAATAATGAAATAAACAAGGAAGAATATATGATTAAAAAGAGGCGAGTAATACTTACAAGTGAATTAGACAATTTGAATCTAAGATTTGACCTTGAACTTGGGAGAATAATGTTATAAAGAAAATAATAATAATTTTATTTTTTCTTGAGAAGAAGCAGAATGCAGAAGAAAGCTTTTGAAGCAGAAGAGTGGTGTTTTTTTCCGTGTATAGAGAGTGTTCTGAGAATTTTGTGCAAGTTCGGTGCGAGTCCGTAGCAAAGTGAGATGCAAGTCCTATTTATACAGTGAGTAAGAGATACAATAATAAGGAAATAAGAATCAATTAAAAGGGAATCAATTACAATATTTCCTTAACTAAGCAAAAGAATTGAAATTTACCATAAAAGAGAGATAAAAATCCATCCCATAATCAAAGAGAACAAGAAAATCAATTAGTGATTCAAACCTACCATAATTAAAGAAGTAAAAATAATAACAAATATACTATTACCATAAACAAGTGTACGAATAAAACTTTACCAAGAATAACAAGGAAAATTGAATCTTTTGAGGGACAAAGAAATCAACATATTACTTTTAAAAAATAAATTTGTGCAGTGAATTTCCATAAGCAAACAAATAATACATTAATTTGGCAAAATAATTATGTAATATTTATCATAATCCATACAAGTAAGAATCAGAAAAAGAATTATTCAGTTATCAACTAAATATATTTTAAAAAGGAAAAAAATAATCACCCATTATATCTTACTATAATTGATTCAACAATTACACTGATTATTCTAATTTCAACAGTCAGTAAGATCGAAGGAAAAGTGGAAGATTTTTGCCAGTCACAACCAAACATTGGAATTAATTTAAAGGAACAAAAAATGAGCCAAAATTACATGCCAAATATCAACAAAAAGGACAAGCATGGATTGACACAAATTAGACCAAACGTAGAATCACGTTTCCTAGTAATTCAACGTAATAACAGAGAATTATCACACATAACTATCCAGAAGTGTAGTAATTTGAACAACACATAACCATATAATTTTAGATTAATAAAAAATTATAAATATCAAATCGAATTTGGCGATCCCAAAACATGCTCACTGATTTAACCTTGACCGGAATTGTCCTTTTTTTGGTGAGTCATCGCCTGGGGTTACTGGATGTTGTTACATGGTACTGAGGCGACGGAGAGAAGAGGAAAATGGCCGCTGGCGGTGGGGATTTTCCACTGGCGTTCAACAACGAGGAGAGAAGGAGGAGATTGGGTCGTTTTGGTGCGATGGTTTCGCCGAAAAAATGGGAACACAGAGGGGGTGAGGGCGACGAGAGAGGGAGTGACGCCGAAGAGAAGGAAGTGAGGGAGATTTGGGATTTTCCGATGAGATTTCATTGGAGTCGTTTGGTGTGGCTGGTTGGTGTAAGGAGATGGAGAGAAATGGAGTTGAGGGAGATGGTGGCTGCCATGGTAGTCTCTGGATGAGGTGAAGTGGAAAGTGGAAAATGAAATGGATTTTTGAGTATTAGGGTGTTAAAATGAATAGTGAATCAGGAGTCATTGGATCAAAAGCATGAACAGATGAGATTAATTCTACAAGAAATGGGTCAGACTTGGGAATTAAACGGGCCAATTCGGATTTAATTGAAATAAAATAGGGTTGATATTTTAAAATTTGAGCTACAAATTAACTCAATCTAGGTTAGAATTGAAAAAAATTGTAAGTAATTTGGCTAAAATTGAAATAAATTTCATGAAAATCGACTATAACTTAAATGAATTTGGGTTAAAGGGTGATGAATTAAACAACTTGAGTTAAAATTGAATAAATAGCCATCTAATTAATTATGATATATGAACAAATAAAATGTACAATATTTTTTAAAAATAATAATTTTTACGTTAAAAAATATATATAATATATAATAACTGTATAAAATATAAGAATATTATTTTTGAAATTTAGAATTAATAAAATAAATTGGTAACACTATATTTAAACATGATACTGAAAATAATATTAATTAAAAAATAATGAAAGTAAATAATATCAATTACAAATATTACTACTACTACTACTAAAAAATAAATTTATTTATTTTAAATAGTTTTTTTTAAAAAAATACGTATTTAATCAAATGACAACTCGAAAAAAAGGTCAAAGGTCAGTCAAAATTGGGTGTCAACAGCTGAGCCTTCTTTGCTCGGAAATAAAGGATGAATTGTTGAGTAAAGAAAGTTGACAGAGTAGTCGATTTTGTCCGATCGATGAAATATTATCGAAGGGACCAAATAGAACAAAAGAGGTTGTGAAAATACTACGGCCGAGACTTCGGTATGAAGTCGCTTACATATATTTGGTTATACGAGAATCAGGTCGTGTGTAGTTCTGGATTTAGGAACGAATGGGATTCCTAAAAATAAAGATTAACTGTGCAGATCTTGAGGTAGGAACGATGATGGCTTGAACTGGAATGATAAAATGGCACGAAAAGTGGGAATACAGGATATGAATCGGAGGGTAATAGAAAAGTGCGAGGAAGGGAGAGAGAAAATCAAGGGTTTATTGCGAGAGGCATATCCTCGAATCAAATGATAAAATAGAACTCCACAAAATCTGCAATTTGTAACTTTTAAAAGCACTAGATAAAATGGTTAGAGCGCATATATTAAATAGTGAAATAATTATAAAAGCAAATTTTCATTTGGACAATGAAATTTGTCATAAGACAATAAGGATGATGCCTTAGACTAGGATGTCTTAGGTCATGCTAATCATAAATTATATACTTAGGTCATGAGATGATGTCCGTAGGCCATGAAAGATGATGCCTTTGGATGATGACACCTTCGGAACATGATAATCAAGGGTTAAATCTCTGGGCCATGGAATGATGTCCTTAGGCCATGAAGGATCATGCTTTTGGACTATGACGCCTTACGGGTATGATAAGCAGAAATTAATCCCTAGGCCATGAAACGATGTCCATTAAGCTATGAAAATGATGCCTTTGGACAATGACGCCTTAGGGTAATAATATGTAATGCAACATTCAGGTCAATATCATGTAAAAGATATAATTTTCGGTCATTATGCAAAATTCTAGGGCCAATGTCGAAATATAATCGGGCACATGCGATTTAAACTTTTGAAAAAAAATAATACAACTTTCGGGCCAAAACAATGCAACTTTCTCGGGTGTATGCAAATTCTTGGGTACATAATCCAAATATCGTGCAAATGTAACTTTCTTGGGCACATGCAATGCAAATATCGAGCACACATAATTTTTAGAGCACATGCAATACAAATGTCGAGCACATAAATTTTTAGAGCACATACCATGCAAAATATCGGGCATATATAATTTTTAGAGCACATGCAATGTAAAATATCGGCCACATATAATTTCCTGTGGCACATGCAAAATAAACATCGGGCATAAATAATGCAAGTATCGGGTACATGCAATTTTTGGGCCAATGCAATGCAAAGCGCATATTAATATTTTGTCTTACTATAATGACGACTATTCAAGCATTATTGAGGTGTGCACCTGTTTTTCTGCATCTAAAGAAAAATTGTAAGTTTATAAAGGGGAAGGTTGATCTGTCCTTTATCGTGGCCGGTGTGCTCCATTTGTTGTTGATGTCCATACCCTTGTCGAGCGCTTGTCTTGGGCAAGATGGTCGAACATTTAAATTTTTGAAAGTAGTGTGTGTGTGTCTATATATAGGTATATATTTTAAAATAAAAAAATTAAAGGAAAAAAAGTTAATGATTCATAAACAATGTTAAATCTTTGATAGTAGTGCATTTTTGAGACAAATCCAACGTCTAATTGAGGAGACATCTTCAAACCTTGGCTTTCATTTGCAAATTCAGTATTGCCTGTCATGAATTTTGGAGCTTGTCTCAAAAATTCTGCCTCAGTTATCATGTCAGGTGGAGTATGCCACGAAAGAGTTTTTCTTTGAGGTCCTCTAAAAAAATTCTACCCCAGTTTAAGGTCGAGAGGGGAAATACGTATCCCTCTTAAGCGGGAATCAAGTCTGACGTAGTTCCAAATACAAAGGTCATGAGACAAAATCTAAATGTAATATCTTTTCACAGCATCTGAGTTGATAGGTCTGAGCCAGATTTCGCCATCTATTTCTGCAAGTACAAGTGCTCCTCCAGTCAAAACACGATGGACCATGTACGGGCCTTGCCAGTTTGGTGGGAACTTGCCCTTGGCTTTATCTTGAATTGGAGAGATTCTCCTCAAGACCAATTGTCCAGGTGAGAAATACCTCGGTTTGACCTTCTTGTTGAATGCTCAAGTTATTCTATTGTGATATTGTCATGTCCCAGGAGGGTACCCTAGGCGTGCTCGACACTCAAGGACTATTGCTAGTCCCTGAGCGAACCATTTGGCCTCATCATTGCATCTTACTCAACAACAGAAGAATACTCAATGAAAACAATTAAAGAAAAGACAGAGATATCATAGATAGTTTTCAAAATAAGTCAATGCCTGAAATTGAAATACTCAATAATACTCAATTCTAGGTCTATGAAGTCTCTACTCTAATCGTTTAAAGGTACCATGACAAGTTATGGCTACCCAACTCAACAAATAAAGAACTGAATAAAATAAGAACAGGCTCCTCCGAAATGTAAGGAGGGCTTACCAACCCTTGGATCTCGGAACTCTAAACCTCAACGGTACATCAGTTGAAGTCCTTTATCTCTCGTATCTACATCATGAAACGATGCAACACCAAATAGCGTTAGTACGTGGAATGTACGGTATGTAAACGGGCTAAAAGTAAGCAAATAAGGCTCAAACCAATCAATAGACTCGACTCAAGGCTCAACTCTTCATCTCATAACTCAACTCAAGAAATCATGCAAGTTTTAAGTTTGAAATCATGCTTTAGAAATAGACTTTGTGTTTAATGCTACTTGGTTTGAAAATCAGGATATGTTCAACTCAAGTATTACTTGGAAGTTTCTCTAACCGACATAACTAACACTACCATGCGTTTGGGTGATATACAACGAATATGGCATCGTTCCCTCACCCGTCCTTAACTTGCCACAAAAAAGGACGCGTCAACCTCTACCTCTCTCTCGGATCCTAAGAGAGTCTCCCTCCATGGGGACTTGGGCCACCAGAATTATCCTGTGCGACCATCCTATGCTGGCTACGTAGCTCTGGGGTGACTCTCTTTACCCAACTCGGTGTTTAATACTCCTTCCAAGACTAAATTATGCTCATAAAAATTAGCTCAACTCATCTCAGATAAGTCAACTCAGTTCTCAGTAGCTCAACTTAATTTCTCAACAACTCAACAACTCAGGATCGTCGTCCATGCAGTACAAGTCAAGACTCTACTCCACATCATGCAAGACTCTCATGAATTATGGTCAAATAACATCATATTAGCATGCACAACATATATGACATGATAGATACTCATTACATGCACAAATAAAGCATTAAAACATACATGAAGTAAGAAAACGTACTTCTCGGGATTACATTACTTAGTTTGACAGATTGGGTTCACAATTTCAATTAATCAATAAGCAAGGAAAAATACTAAGTTTAGGCTTCATGCATCAATCATGTGAAATACTTTTATAATTCAGGGTAACAATGGTGCAACTCATAATTTAACTTAAATAATTTCAAGAAACTTATTACTGCATAAGAATTTCAAGATTTACGAAACATAAGTTTTAAAGGGTGCAATGAATACTCAAAAATCTCGACTCAAGTTAAGGACGGGGCATGTGGATGAACAAGTCCAACACTTTATATAGCATTACATACCTGAAAAGTTGATATCGCCATCGAATTTTATGAACACCCGCTTTCTTGGAGAAAATCCTCAATCTTGAAAGTTCTTTTAAAATGAAAGAACTTGGAAGGACATTGGTTGAAAGAATTCTCTTTGATTCTTGAATTCTTGACTTAGACTCTTTAGAGTTCTTGATGAAAAACCTTAATTCTTGAAGAAGAAGAATCAAGAAATATTTTCTTGGGTTTCTTGAATTTTGTCTTCTTGAAATCCTAGGTTATGATTTAAAATTCTATTTGAGATTCATTAATAGATGAAAAAATTCGAGTTGGGTAAATTGAAATTTATGAATAATTACTTACCTTAGGGGTGAATCTTGAAAGCTAGTCCTAATTTGATGAGTTTCTTGATGATTCTTGAGCGTTTATGTTTTGGAATGAAGGAGTGGGTTTTTAATTATGAAAACTAACGTTTTATGCGTTTTGAGATCTTAAAAAGACCCCCAAAGATTTTAGGATAAAAATATCCTCAAAATAAAAAGAAAAAAATAACATTAGCTTATCTATTAAGGTTTCTGTGTTAGGTCCGTGACGCGGAGCTTTCGTAGACCTTTCAGATAGCTCTGCACCCCTTCACTAAAATGGTCATAACATTCTATTCGGGACTCTAATTAAGGCAAAATTAGATGTGTTGAAAAGATAATTCAAATATCTTCGACGTGATATATTATGGGTCACCTAACTCGCTATACTTTAGGAGATATGGTCATTTGAAGTTGACCCTTCTATCAACTCATACAAAAACTTAGTTGCTCGAAATTCTTTGGACTTGGCTTGATGTAAAAGATCCCTTATAACTCTAAATCACACCTGATGTACTTTAAATACTTAAGAATTGATCCTAGCATGTATATACAACCTACGAGTCATTGATTTACCTAACTTTTATAAAATCTTGCGTTAAAACTCAAACGCTAAGAAAGTTTTTAGCTTACCTTCATACTAGAGTGTTCCTTTGACCTTGGATCATCTCCAATTCTATTTTCAAACTAAGAAATTGACTTTAACACCTGTATTTAATTAGAATCATTAGTTAAAATCCTATATCATATGAAGGATGACTTGGTCTTAGCTTAAAAAGTTGGGGGTATTATAGATATAGTTATCCATGACAGGTAGCACTGATCCTTCTTCTGTCTATCAGTGCCATTTGTTCAAACCTGCTTCGTACCCATTCAACGTTACTCAATTCTGCTTCTTGAATGATTCTCAGAGAGGCTATCTCAACCTCGGTAGGAATGACAGCTTTATTACTATAAATCAGAAAGTAAGGTGGTGCTCTAGTAGAGGTCCGAATGGTAGTATAGTAACCCAATAGCGCAAATGATAGCTTCTCATGCCATTGCATGTGATTGTCAATCATTTTACATAGTGTCCTCTTGATGTTCTTATGTGCAGCCTCTACCGCTTTATTCATTTGTGGTCTATATGCAGTCGAATTTTGATGGTTAATCTTGAATCAATTACAGGCCTCCCTCATCAAATTGCTATTGAGATTTGCGCCATTATCAGTGATGATTGTCTCGGGCGCTCCAAACTGACAAATGATGTTGTTCTTGACGAACTCATCGAAAACCTTCTTAGTGATAGACTTATAAGATGTCGCTTCAACCCATTTGGTGAAATAGTCAATTGCCACAAGAATAAATCTTTATCCATTTGAGGTTGCTGGCTCGATGGGACCAATAACATCCATGCCCCAAGTTGCAAAAAGCCGGGGTGAGTTAGTGACATGGAGTTCATTGGGAGGAACTCGGATCATGTATAGGTCTGCATTGATGATATTTCTGAACATAGCGGTGTAGTATGTTTCTATGGTCAACAAAAAATAACTCGACCTGAGTATCTTCTTTGAAAGGGTGAAGCCGTTCATGTGAGGACCACATGTTCCAACGTCAATCTCCTCTACAAGTCTGAACACCTCTTTAGCTCCCATACACCTTAGTAAACCTAAATGGCGAGTCCTCCTATATAGGTGTAACAACCCATCTTGAGATGAAATGTCCTACATCGACAATACATAGGAGAGATGCTGGGTAAATAAGTAAAAGGACTGGTCTATATACTATGAGGCACCTTTTGGGGTGAGCCCAAAGGGACAAAATCCATAATGCGGTAGGCCCAAGAGTGGACAATGTTTCACAGTGTTGGGCCAGGTTGTTACAGATGGTATCAGAGCTACTCTTATGTCAGTCTTGTTGATGTGGAGCTAGAGTTCAACTGAGTTTAGGAAAATCCCGGTGAGGCGGGACAAACCTCAGATAAATTACTTTTATAATTGAATCTTTTGAGGGAGAAAGAAATCAACAAATCACTTTTAAAAAATAAATTTGTACAGTGAATTTTCATAAACACACAAATAATTTGGAAAAATAATTTTGTAGTATTTACCATAATCCATACAAGTAAGAATTAGAAAAAGTATTATTCAGTTATCAACTGAATATATTTTAAAAAGGGAAAAAGTAATCACCTATTATATCTTACTATAATTGATTCAACAATTACACTAATTATTCTAATTTCAACAGTCAGTAAGATCGAAGGAAAAGTAGATGATTTTTGTCAATCACAACCAAACGTTGGAATTAATTTAAAGGAACAAAAATGAGCCAAAATTACATGCCAAATATTAACAAAAAGGACAAGCAGGGATTGACACAAATTAGACCGAACGTAGAATTACATTTCCTAGTAATTCAACATAATAGTAGAGAATTATCACACAATAACTATCTAAAAATGCAATAACTTGAACACACAACCACATAATTTTCGATTAATAAGAAATCATAAAATCAAACCAAATTTAGGGATTCCAAAACATCCTCACTGATTTAACCTTGACCGGAGTTGTCCTTTTTCCGGTGAGTCATCGCCTGGGGTTACTGGGTGTTGTTGCATGGTGGTGAGACGATGGGAGAGGAAGAAAATGGCTGTCAACTATGAGGGATTTCTGCTGACGTTCAACAGCGAGGAGAGGAGAAGGAGACAAGGTCATTTTGGTGTGATGGTTCCACCAAAAAAAAAAGGAATACGAGGGGGTAAGGGAGACGGGAGATGGAGTGACGCCGTAGAGAAGGAAGTGAGGGAGATTTGGGGTTTTTCGGTGAGATTTCGCTGGGGTCATTTGGTGCGGCTGGTGGTGTAAGGAGATGGAGAGAAATGGAGTTGAGGGAGATGGTGGCTGCCATGGTGGTCTCTGGGTGAGGTGAAGTGGAAAGTGAAAAACAAAATAGATTTTTGGGCATTTGGGTTTTAAAATGGATAGTGAATCAGGAGCCATTGGATCCAAAGCACGGACGGATAGGATTAATTTTTCAAGAAGTGGGTCAGATTTGGGAATTAAACGGGTCAATTCTGATTTAATTGAAATGGAATGGGGTTGATATTTTAAAATTTAAGCCACATATTGACTCAATTTAGTTTAGATTGTAAGGAACTTGGCTAAAATTGAAATAAATTTCATGAAAATCGACTAGAATTAAAATGAATTTGAGTTAAAGGGCGACGAATTAAACAAATTGGGATAAAATTGAATAGATCGCCATCTAATTAATTATAATATACGGACAAATAACATGTACAATATTTTTTAAAAATAATAATTTTTACGTAAGCCGGAAGGAATTAGTCTCCACTAGCGTCATTCGAAGAACGAACAAGAAAGGGTTGCAAAGTAGATCGTGCACCTGTCGTGTAACCCGATGCTGACTTTGCCGTGGAAAGAGTAATGAGAGGAAATCCAATTAGAGATAAGCTGCCCATGAGCTGACTGTATAAAATATAAGAATATTATTTTTGAAATTAAGAAATAATAAAATAAATTGGTGACACTATATATAAATATGACACTGAAAATAATATTAAGTACTCTATCCGTCCCATTTTATATGGCACCATTTGACTTGGCACGGTGTTTAAGAAAAAAGTAAGACTTTTGAAACTTGTGGTATAAAATCATTCTAAGAAATTTGTGTGTTTGAGATTCATTTCATTAATGAGAATTTTAAAGTCAAATTGTTTCCAATTAGAATAAGGTGACATTCTTTTTTGGACAGACCAAAAAGGAAAGGGTGTCACATAAAACGGGACAGAGGGAATAAAAAATAATGAAAGTAAATAATATCAATAACAAATACATTATTATTATTATTATTATTATTACTATTATTATTATTATTAT
>JAABOM020059501.1:0-12755 GCA_011800125.2 Solanum clarkiae
CAAATGCTATATAAAAATTGTGAATTATACAAATATATACACATATTACGCAAATTATAAAAATACTATTATAATTATAATTATAAAATATAAAATTATAAAATATAATTAAACTTTATATGTTTGGCAGCAGAGTAGTGGAATCATAACAGCCCATGATCCGTCTGACCTGAAACAAAGCCAATAATTGTCATTATGTTTTGCTAGCTCATAGTCAACTCTCTATTTCCTTATGTTAATTCTTTCCATAAAAATTTATTCATATTTAATATTCATATTAAAATTAATGTGTATTTCATTTAATACTTAAACATAAAAATAAATATTTTCTTTAGTTATAGTTAAGAAATAAATATACATAAAAGACAAATATGATATATCCATCAACTTGATATAAATGATTGTACATTTAAATTCTTATTATCGGTCCTCCCTACCCCAAATAAAACCAAACCAAAACATAACATCCCCAAGTCTTTCCTTGTCTTTTGTTTTTTAACTTGCAGTTTTAACACTACTTTTTCCTTCTATATATCTATTTGGTCTTTAATTTCCTTCTACTCATCGAATTTAAGATAATTTGTTAGTACATTTTACTTTTAAAAAAAAATATTCGTTATGTGCTCCTCAATACCAAACACGTTTAACAAAAGTAGTCATTACCATCCCACCACCATATTCCGGTGGCGGAGCCAAAAATTATCACGCCGGAAGAAGAGGACGACGGTGTGGCTAGGCTGTGAGAGGAAACCCCGCCGGGGATTGGTCTTGGTTAAGGTTTTTCGACGAATCAAATTGAAGTGCATGCTCAAGAAGGTGAAACGTTACTATAAATCGTTGGTGAAAGAAATAATCGAAGGCGACTCAACGTTAGGGTCGATTCAACAACGTCTTATTTTGGAGACATCTTATGCTGTTCCTGTCATGGGATTTATTTAGTCATAATAATTAACGACGGATAAATTCTGTAAGTAAACAATAAAATTCTTTGCTAATTCAATTTAGTGATGGATTATCAAGTTATCACAAAATTCGGTTAGATATGAGCAAATTAGCTACATAATGTGTAGCTAATTTCATTTTTTTAAACATGTTTAATGCTTTGTTAATTACTCAATTGTAAGAATGAAGATTATGTGTTCGTATAATTAGAGGTGGATTCAAAATTTTAATACTGACGATCTCAGTCTTTATGTTCTTATTATTGAACCCGTTACACTTTTTAAAATTATGAATTTAAATTTGATATTTATATTATTTTAAGTTATTCTTGAAGAAGAAAATGTTGTGCTAAAGTTGAACTCGTTAATTCTGATATTAATTTTACGTTTTAATTAAATATACAACTGAAATACTTAAAGGCTCTCATAATAAAATATTCCAAATCATTTATTTTATTCAAATAATTTTTAATTGCAGAGAAGTTCTTATATGATTTTTTTTCTTCATAATTTGAAGTAGAAAAGCATTTTTAAAAAGATTGACTAAATGAAAACTGTATTTTAACACATGGAAAGCAAATAAAATTGTCAATATCTTTTTTCTAAATGTTGCATAGTAAAATATTACAGCAGCACTAATTATGTTATTTATTGTTTGCTATCACTACTACTTGACATTTGAAATTAAGATGTGTACAATTTATATAGAGAGCTGAAAGTGTTCAACATGTTTTACTTCTTAGGGATATTTGTTAGCATTGATTCACATGCTAATACGATGTTCATATGCTTTGTGTTTAAGGGTGAGGTGTCATGGTATATGGATATCTCAGTTAAAATATTTTATATAAATATGTACATGTATGTACATACATATCTGATTTCTCGAGTCATTATGTCACCTACTATAATCTAGTAGTAGATAAGCCAACTCGTAATTTGAAACTGTAAAATGTGTAAATAATGAGTGTAGAGTGGAAACTAGATAGGAACTAATAATAACAGAATAATAAAAAGAGCGCAAAGCTAAAATATATATACACAAAAATTATACCTCCCAAAATCTGGAAATCACATGTACATGCTATTACAAGACAAAAGGCTAAGTAAAGTCCAGAAAGTGGACCATAATTAAAATACAATAGGCTAGTCTTAAAAATATAAAATGTGAGCTATCCAAGCTTAAGGAGACAAAAATGATCCAAAATATCACGTGCTCACCCCGTCTCCGCAATGGGATGCAACAGGCTCGAAAGGTCAACCCTAATAATTGGTGCTCAAACCTGCATCACCAAAATAGATGCAAGCGTAATATGAAAACCAAGATACTAATAAGAATACACGAAAATAAAAAGAACTAATTTAAGGAATGCTACCACTAACTACACCTATCTAGCACCCATAAGCCCCAAAAATATAACCAAGTGCAATTTAAAAGTAAAACTTCTAACGAACTTCCATAAGCCCGTCGGGTACACCAAACGGCTAAGTCTACAAGGACTTGAAATTAGTGAATTTGAATCTCTAAGAGTTTGAAGAACCACCACCTTATTCTGAACCAATAGTAACAAAAAATATCTAGATCGAAGGACCTCTAGTCCATATGCTCGCCAGAATTATCAGTATGATCGAGGCCAGACCTTTAATCCAGATGCTCATATCAGTATGATCAAGACCGAGCCTTTAATCTGGATACTCACCAAGAGTAATAAGACAGTCAAGGCCGAATCTTTAATACGAATTCTCTTTGATAGGATCCTAAAAGCAGAGGCCAGAACTTGAATCCGGATATCCACAGAAAATATGACCATAGGTACCAAAGATTTTCACTCTAAGTCATACTCAAAAACAACCATTGATCGTCGTCCACAACGTGCAAGTCAACACTACCATCTGAATTTAGTCCAACACCAATATAATTGAGTTTAATATCATCAAAGTGTCTCATAAGCCATGATATTTTGGGAGTTTCTCTAACTGACAACCATCACCGATGAGCCAATGATGATACAATAAAGCGATGTGGTTGCTAGATCCACCCAATATCTTTCCAGGGTAAGAGATGACTTACAAATCATTGGATCCACAATCAATCAAATCAAATCCTATTTAAGGACTTTAGAGGTATGACCCCTTTCTCATCCTATGTTGGCAACATAGCTATTGAGTTCAAGTGTTATTTACTTTTATTCAATTTTATGCTCGATACTCTTCCTAAAACTCAATGTTTATAAGACTCTATCCAATAATGCCAATCTAACCAATCAAAAGTCTTATATAGACTCTTATCAATTCATCAATTTTATCTAATCAACCTTTCAAATTGATAAAACTATCCAATCAATTTCAATCACATGTTCAAAAGTAGTTTAGACATACATTTGTGATAATATTTGGTTAGGTTCAATTATTTGGGTTCAAGTTATGAAAAATATAAAAGGGCTTTCAAGTTTCTTTAAGACTATATTCATATGCAATCCTATCCACGTTTAGGGCTTTCACAATTCATACTTTTAATTTCAGTTAATACATATAGACATCTAATTATATAGCTAGGGTTTATGTAGTAAAAGATTCAAGTCATTAATTACAAGTATTTAATTCATAAAAGCTATTAGTTATGCAAGAATATGCTTGGATTTAAAGAAAACTTTCAGAAAATTCATTTATAGAAGATTCCAATCAACCACTAATCAATCAATCAACTATTCACAATCCATATTTTAGTTAGCTTACATACTTGGGATGAAGAATAACAATCAAACTGGCAAGAATTTTATTGCAATCACTTGAACCCTCGATTTCTTCTTCTCTCCTTAGTTCTAGTCTTTTTTGTTAAATTGCATAAAACAACTTAGGAATACATTTAGAAACCCTTTTAAGTTCGAAAACGACCTATATCAATCGTGAGTTGTGCATACTGTAACATCCCCAAATTTTCTTCTACCTGATCTGAGTGATTATGCATAAGTGAATGATGAAATGACCAAGAAAGACTACAGAAGAAGGTTTACGAGGGGCATTATGACTCATAGTCAGGTTTATGACTCATAGAGAAGGTTTTGTGGTAAATCCCAGAAACTCAAGTTTCAGGACTCCCTTTAATTAATGCCTTATGACTCGTAGAGAGAGAATTCATAATAGATTCCAGCAAGTTCAATTTTTGACCTCCTTGTTCACGAAAGGTCATCTATGATTCGTAAAATGAGGTCTCATATAAAGACCCAGAAGCTTAGATCTTTCATTTACAAGAGGTTGTCTATGACTCGTAGAGTGCTCTACAACTCGTAAACGGGGTCTTGTAGACCCCAATGATAGTTTTAATGAGGAGTATTTTTGTCCATTTCAATCCCTATTCCATTAAACCTTTGTTCTTTTTAGGCTTGAATAAAGCCTTAATACCAAACCCTAAGTCATTATTCATCATTTTTCATAATTGAGAGTTTTTGAGAGTCTTAGAGGAGAAAAAATGAGCTAGACTTTTCAATTCAAGTGTAAGGATTGATTGAAGATTGATTGTCCCCTTCATCCCCAATACGTAAGGCTTACCAAAGTGTGAAATTCCTTTCTTCACATGCCCCTTTTCATCATTTTAAGTCAATATTTAGAGAAGAGTTGAGGAATTCTATGATTTAAATATTACATTCTTGCATTTTATTTTGAGATTTCCTGATAATATATGAGATACTTGTTGCATTGTATAAAATTTCATATGAAGTTGAGATGAAGTTTTACACTTATAGCATGAACCCTAAAAATTATGATTTTATGAACTCCTATGCACATTTCAGAGTTGAGTATATGAGTTGAGTAACTTGAACAAGATTAAGTATGAGGAACATATTGAAATGAGGCACATATATTATTATACATGACTATCTAGCTTGCACTATATGATGAGTCAACTTGAGTGAGTCTAAATGACCATTTGAGTCTGAGTCGAGTTGATTGGTCGCATTGATTGATTGAATTGTTGAGTAATTGAGATAAGTTGAGATGAGATATCCCAAAAGGGTTGAGTTTTGAGTTGACTGATGAGTTGATTGATGAGTTGAGCATATTTAGTTTTTGGAGAAGTATCGAGATCGAGCAGGGAGCAAGTATACATCTAGTTTAATCCACAAAACTACATTGCCAATGTAGGATAGTCGTTACAGCTCCTTCTAGCGACTCTTGTCCTACAAGTGGACATGTACTATATATCCAAGAGAGAGTTGATCGCCCTTTTCCATGGCAAGCTAAGGGCGGACGTGGAAACAATGTCGCCTTCGTTGTGCATCACCTAATTAAAGGTGGTGGGATGAGGATGTCGGTTAAGAGACACTCCCAAGAAATATTATTTGATCATGATATAAACTGAGTCTATTGCTATTGAGTGTATTTTCAAAAATATGCCTTTCACTAAATTTGCATGTGATGAGTCGAGCATGAGTTATTGAGTCGAACCGAGTGAATCGAGCCTTATTCTTGAGTTATTTTACATATCAGTATATTCTATGTACTGACGTTCATTTGGGACTGTATCATTTTGTGATGCAGATACAAGTGATAGAGGATCTCAGCACGCGCATCGTTGTGGCCTGGATTCAGTATACTTCCAGAGTTGGTGAGCGCTCCTTGTTCTCCGGAGGAGCCCTTTTATATTCTGTTGATTTAGTTCTTTTCTTTACTTTCAGTTGGAGTGTTCATGACCTGTCATGACACCATCTAGATTTGTTGAGTAGAGGCTTCATAGACCTTGAGTAGAAGAGTATTGAGTATTGATCTGTCTAAACATACTTTTATTTGAGATTAAGATATAGTAGAGTTATCTAATTTATTCTATTTCCTGCATATGATGCCCTTTTTATGAGTTTATTCTTCCGATGTTGAGTACGAGGTGACAATGAGGCCAAGTGGTTCTCTCTGGGGCTAAAAATAATATTTGAATGCCAGCCATGCCAAGGGTACCCTCGCGGGGGGTGACATATACGAGAGGTGGAGAAAAGTCTGAAATACCCCTCATTAAAATTACACAATTTGAACTAGGATGAACCTAGTCCACATTGCGTCAAAGGTTCATTTTAGTTTTTTTTTTTTATGAAAACTTTTAATAATCATCTGATATCGTCGAAAATCAAAGAAATTAAAATTTTGAACTATTTTAGGACATGTCTGCATAGTGGAGCTGTTGCCCACTTTTCTGTTTCTGGGATTTCAGTTCGAAGATTTATTTTTTTAATCCGATTTTCCTAAATTTGACTTAGAGCATTGCCCCACTTGATGTTTTGCGGCAATCATGATTTTCGTCCTCGGATGTGCCAATTATTTAAAAAATAATAATTTGTTATGCGGACAATCTCTCTTTTAGGAGTATTTTAATAATTTTCAGTGTATAACACATTTAATTAATGACATAAATCAATTAAATTTTAGCTATTAAATCTAAGTTATGTTATATGTCAACTATCAAGATAGGAGCTTGAGAAAAATAAAAAGAGAAAATAGGGAGAGAAGCCTCCTCCATTCAGATCATATATGTTTAATTGGATTTTATTCCTTTGATAGGAAAATTTAATCGTCCATTTTTACCCTTTTGGCATGCATTGTACCACTATGATTTCTTTTATCGGACAATAACAGAAATTTGTAGAAAATAAAAAGAGAATATGGAGAAGAGTCTCCTCCATTGAGATCATATAAATTTAATTGGATTTTATTCCTTTGATAGGAATATTTAAGTTTCCATTTATACTCTTTTGGCATGCATTTTATCGCTATGATTTCCTTAATCGGCTAGCAATTGTTACAAGTAATTACTCATAATATTTTCTAGGGAATCCCAATTTTCTAACTTTCAAAACTTATACTTTATTTGGCAAAATTTTTAAAATTAATTTATTTTATGAGAAGTAATTTATATTTAAGCCATAAATTTAAAATTACCTTTTAGGAGCAGTTAATATTTCATCAAAACTTTTTTAGAAGTGTTTTAGGTGTATTTTTCATAAAAGTGCTTTGGAGAATTTTCTTTTAACTATTAAAAAAATATCACGTACTATTTTTATAAAACACTTTTTTCCCAGAAAACTTGATCAAATGCCTAAATTTTTTAAAAGTACTTTTTATGAGAAATAAGTTGTCTTTGACATAAATTGTGAGTGTGAGTCAAATGCGAGACCTAATTTACAAAACATAAACTGTATATACCTTATCATTTACTATTAACATAAAAATAACAAGATAATCTATGTGGTACAATATTTTTAAATTAAATAAATACTCCTAATATTAAATAAATACTCCTAATATTTATATCATAAAAATATATAATAACTATCAACATGTTCAACAATATTCTTCTAAAATATAATACGTGCCAACAGTAATATAATAATTTTATAGATGGCAGGCCTAACTAATAAACAAATCAGGAGATTTGATCACAGTCCTTTGCAACTTTACTTTTACTTTTGTGTTTTTAATAAAATATTTATTTTTATATCTGAGAAATCTGAAAAAATAGTAATTTTTTTTTTTGGTTTTAACTGCTAAGTGATCATAACAGATCATTAAACAAGTAATTTGTGGTCAGCCCTCATACAAATTAATGTTACAATGGGCAATAACATTCATGAAAAGGCAGGAGTACAACAATACAAGTATACAGGATGACGGAGGAAATAATTGTTAGATAAATTATACGAGGATCCCACCAAGTCAGATTAGAAAAAAGAATATGTGATTTGAGAGTATTTAGGGAGATATATATAGTTGTTGAGATATGTTATTATACCTTCAAAAAGCATATGGGAATCACGTTCAACATCCATTTATAGGTAGGGAGTCATTCCACAAGTCAGGATTTTAATAATAATTACGTTCTAAATTTAATATGTATATATATATATTTATTTTTAATGACAAAATACTATCATTTTAATCACCATCAAACTAATAACAATAAATATAAAAATAAAAATAAATATCTTGAATTGATCCCTTCCCTACCGCCTCCCTCCTCCATAGCGAAGCCACTTTATACGAAAGGTTGTCGACTAATATTTCTTCATCAAAAAATTATATATTTAGCTAGATGTTGATAAGACAGGACAACAAGTGGTACTGCTCATAGATTATGTTCTATGATTCGTGAATTGAGATTCAAAGATGGACAGTTGCAGTGTTTGGGTTCTATAGAAGGACAGAATAATTCGTCGTCTGATTTACGAGTCATAGAAATGAGTTTGTTGATTGTTCATATATATATATATATATATATATATATATATATATATATTATGTTTTTCTATTTTAATATTTTAACACTTCTTAATGAAATTTCAGACTCCACCATCACTCCCCACCACCCCATGAAAAAAAAAAAAGAAAATTAAAAGAAACACGTCTACCACTCATTCCTTGTCTTTGTTTCTTTAAAACTAGGCATTTCAACTAACATTATTTTGTTTCTATCCATTTGTTCTTCCTTCTTCTCTCCCTTAAGACAACTTATTAACTTGCAATCAAAACAGTACTCATGGAGTCTCCAATATCAAACACCTTCACCAAAAGTAGCCATAATCATCCCACCAAGAAGAAGACATTGCCAACGGCGCGACTCGGCGGTGGAAGAGGAGAGAAGAAAATACGCCAAGTATTCATGGCAGCTAAGTTTATTGGACGTACCAAAGTGAAGTGCATGGTTGAGAAGGTGAAAATTTTTTCAGATTCATTAGTGAAAGAAATAAAGGAAGGTGGTAAAAATCTAGAGTCAATTCAACAACGTTTTGTTATGCAAACATCTTTTTCTGTTCCTCTTATGGGACCTTCATTCAAGTCCTATCCCAATCACAACAACAACTTGAGCCAAAAATGATCTTTTGATGGTAAATATTCTTCCTTTTCAGCCTTTTGAAATACTCACTTTGTTTCATATTAATTGACTACTTTACTAAAAATAATTATTTTGAATTGCTTTCTTCGTTCAATTTTTACTCTTTCACTATATTATTTTGGGATGTGCAAAAATACTTATTTAGTTTGTAAAATGAATGAATAATTTACCATTTTGGATCTATTTTACACTTGTTATTAAATACTCTGTCTCGTATTAACTGAATTTGTGAGGTAATGCACACATATTAAGAAAAATATTCAAAAACAAACTTTACACTATACTTTCCACTATTACCCTTTATAAAATCATAAGCATATAGTGTAATTATTTCCTAGAAAATATAAAAATTCAATAAATGAAATGACAAATATGAAAAAAATTTCAAACATTGATGTTGAACTTTGAAAATTTCAATTATTTTGAACCTTGAAAAAAACCTCAAAAATTTAATTAATTTGAGACGGAGGGAGTAGTATTCATTTTCAATGTTTAGATGACTTGTATTTAATAAAAGTGATTTGGTAAAATTACTCTTATCTAAACATTGAAAATAGATACTACTCCCTCTATCTCAAATTAATTGAATTTTTGAGACTTTTTTCAAGGTTCAAAATAGTTGATTTTTTCAAAGTTCAAAATGAATGTTTGAAACTTTTTCCATATTTGTCATTTCATTTATTGAACTTTTATATTTTCTAGGAAATAATTACATATATATTTACGATTTTACAAAGGACAATACTGAAAAATATGGTGTAAAGTTTGTCTTGTAATGTTTTTCTTAATATGCGTGCATTACCTCAAAAATTCAGTTAATATGGGACAGAGGGCGTAGTAAACAACTATTGTTGGAAGATAAAATACTTATTAATTTACAAAATTAAGATAGAATTAATTAAATTTTTTTCATTTTATTGATCTTGCAGTACCTTTTTTAAACCAAAAAATGTAAACAAATTTGTAAAAAATTGTTTAAAAAAATTAAGAACTAAAAATAATAAAACTATTCTTCAAATTTATGATTTCTTAAGTAGAGAGTATACAATTGTGAAACTGAAGGAGCATTTTCTTTTTTCATAAAGATCTCTTCAAAATATTTTATGTTCTTCTACATAAGGCTAATAATATTATGTGCTTCTTTGCAGGAGAGGAATATTTATAAACTCCAATAAATAAATAATTCAATTCTCTTTGAAAGAGAGGCAGTAGAGTTTAAATGTGTGATTAATATGGAGAGCTAATTAAAATGTTATTTTTTTTTCAAACTCCTTTGAGATATTGTATGGAAAATTATTGTTGCAGTAATTATGTTATTTATTTCTTAAACTCTGTGTGATTGATTAAATTTTGGAGAAGTAATTAAAGTGTGGGTTTCTTTTCCTTCTTTGAGATACTCCCTCACTCCCATTTTAATTGAATTTATGAGATAATGTACACATATTAAAAAAAATGAAAAAATAAAATTTACACCATACTTTCCACTATTGCCCTTTGTAAAATCATAAATATATAATGTAACTTATCTCCTAGAAAATATAAAAGTTCAATAAATGAAAGGGCAAAAATGAAAAAAGTTTCAAACATTCATCTTGAACTTTGAATAATTCAACTATTTTGAACCTTGAAAAAAGGTCTTAGAAATTTAATTAATTTGGGACGGAGGGAGTATTACTCTATCCGTTTTCCCATGATCTATTTGCTTTTCTAACAGTATTTTAATTTCAGTTTTTATATGCTATATTTAATATCATAAGATTAAAAGATATTTTAATATATATTTAAAATAATTTTAAATTTAGAATTAAAATATTAAAAATTCCTTCTTCTTTTTTTTTTTTTATAAATTTCATATGAAATAAATTAGATCATTCTTTTTTAAATACAATTTAACATTTGGTTTTGATTTATTTGCTCCTTAGTGGTTAGAACTTAGTTTGACAGAAAACAAATCACATTAATAATAGTGGAATATAAGGGGGTGTATAATTATTTTTACATGAGAAATGAAACATACTAATAACAAATACAACTCTTACATTATGTTTTAAAATAAAGTAGCAAAAAATAATTGAAGAGAAATCGAGATAATTAGGAAGATTTTGAAAAGGTAATCTAGTTTTTACATTATACACAATAAAATAGTCCCAAAAAAACACTAAGAAGTAATAACCATTGCAGTTAATTGCAATGATCAGGGACCAATTCATTATTAGTCATTTTAAAAGTCTAATAATATGATCAAGAATCTAAAATGTTGTTATTATTCAGAACAAATTCCAAACAGTTTTTTAAATGAAAAAGTAATTAACTTAAATACTTATTGATAAAAGTGACTGGTGGTCAGTCACTATCTGGACTTGTAACTGTAAGAGTTTTACAAAAAAAAAAATAGTAAATAACGATATTAATTACAATAAAGACAGAGAAATTTCCATCCTGATCCAATCTATATGGCTAGGATAAAAAAGAGGAAAAACCAAAATATACTAATTAATATTCTTCCCTTTTATTGCAAAAAAATTAATTTAACCACCATCTCATCGTTAAAATTTGATATATCGCTTTTTAAGAGTCTGGTTGAATTAGTTTATTTTAGCTTTTTTTAAATAGTTTTGTATTATTTAGATAATATATATATTTTGAGCACTTGTTAATAAGTTGAAGTAATAAAATATAAATCAAAAAGTTAAAAATTTAAAATTCTTAACTTATTATTTTTCACCTAGAATCCATAGATTATAAGCCTATACATATAAACTGTAAGATTATTTTATGTTCCCTTTCTTATTTGTTGGACATTTATGAGGAACAAATTTTACCAACTTCAAAGTTAAAATATAGGAACTATAAGGAAATTAAAGTACTAGGAAATTGACAAAATAATCCATTATATTTTGGGATAAAGTTAGAGTAGGGCTTGAAATATATTTATGAGCAATTTTGATCTTGTGAATTTGGAAAGGTGGGTGCTTTTGATTCTCAAAAAATATTTTAAGAAACTTTGATCTGCTTGATTTGGACCCTATTGGTCACCTATTTGCCAAAAAAAAAAAAAACAGTCAAATTTATACCGCGTAAGACTTGAAAAATAAGCACATTTTCTATATGGTTAAGGATTTTTTTTAATTTTAAAATTCAAACTCGAAATTTTTATAAATTAGCTGAAGAATTATCCATCTAACAGCTACAATTTATCAAAATTAGAACAAAGAGTAGAAAATTAATGATGAATATATCTACTCATTCTTTTGTAATTTTCTATATAAATATAAACATTATGGAAGGGTCAGAAAGATCTAGAAGGACAACATTTTTAAAAGTTAAAATTAATTTTGAGCTATATATGTAGCAACAAATAATGTACGTACTTTGCAGTACATATGTTAACTGTACATGCATAAATATAATATATCTCTTCAGATGCAGGACTTAAAAATAATTCTATTAACTTTGAAGTTTTTATTTGAACCTTTTGTATCAAGATTTAATTAATTATTACAGTAAATTATTGATTAACTTTTAGTCACACGCATTACTTATAATTAGCATAGATTCAGATTTAAAAATAATGCTTCCTAACGAATTTCTGTTTCATTATAGTTTTGAGCTATCAGTGACATAAAAAACTAAATTTGAGAATCTAATTAATTAACTAAGATAAGTAAATTCAATAGGACAAAATTAGGCAAGTGTGCTCATTATTTATTGTTGACACCCAATTTTTACCCGTCACGGTGTCAATTTACTCACGAAGCTTTATATTTTATTTTTTAACGATTTTGAACAATTGTTATTAAAAAAAAATTATTTTTAAAATTAATACGGGCGCGTGCAATGCACGCGCCCCTTATATCAGCCTACCCCTTCTTCTTCCTTGATTTTTCATCTCCCCCAAACCCTAAACCGCCATTTCCCCATGCCGCCGCTCCTCTTCA
>JAABOM020059502.1:0-12751 GCA_011800125.2 Solanum clarkiae
CTTAATTATAGATTAAAGTTTGAGTACATTTTTTTAATAACAAATGCTGTAAAAATAAAATATATATATTCACAAAGTAATGATTAATATCGAACTAAGTTAAAAGTGAAAACAAAAGGTGGATAAAAATTGTTTTATTCAAGCTAAAGAAGAGGAAAATAGAAACAAAAATAGTTATTCATTTCAACTGGACAAATCTAAGACATGTTTATTTTATTTCACTTTATTGCAGTACTTCTATAAAGACAATTAAGAGAAATAATTCTGATATCTTATACAAATGATGTGAATAGAAGAATTTCTCTCATTTATCTTTCTACTTCCATTTTTTAAAAATTTGTTATTGGGAAAGTCACCAAAATTAGGGTAATAATACAACTTATATTGTGTTTTTTAACCACTTGAATATTAGAAAAAATCACTTATAAATATAATAAGATTTTTTTATCACCACACGAAGCGCGGAAAATTCACTAGTTATATAATAATATGAGGGGGGCATGAGTTCGTATGAACCTGGTTACTACCCTCCCCTCTCCCCCCACCCCCTATGTGCCAGATACGCCCCTGCAAGAATGTAATCCATGTCTAATGAGTAAAGTGAACTCACAAAATGAAAAGAAAATATTCATTTGATCTTTACATGTTCAAAAAAACAAAAGATAAAGATTGTTTGAGTTCTACACATGTGAATCATGATCGAACAATAAAAATTGTTGAACATTTTTTTCAATTCCATTCTCTCTTAACATACAATGCCTTGAATTTCACCAGAAGTACAATAGTGTATATTAAGGATGCTGGCTTTTACTTGAAAAAAAGTATTATTACATTACAAAATAAATCTTAAGTGTAGGAATTATTGTTTTTGCAGTGTTTTAAAAGATGTTTTCGAAGCGAGTCCTGGGGCACAGCATACCAAAAAGGCTCTTGGTGCATATTAAAGGTGTAGATCCATAAGGAGTACATCCAACAACTTGAGGCGTAAATTCCAAGCATAAGAACATAAATGCTGGATGTAAAAACGAACCCCTGGGCATCAAATTTTTTTGTATTATTTTAAAACTATTTCTACTATAAACCACATTTTTATGTAATGACCCTCCAAGTCATTTTATCTCCTCATTCCTTTTAGCGTTTAGAGCTTTCTTATAGCGATCTAAAGTCATTTACGACCTGTTGGCCTTGGTATCTCAGTCGTCTAGTCATTCATTTGGATTTGGTGTAGTTTTCGTGTTGGGAGGCCTTTATAACATGAAAAGTGATTTTCAGACAAAATTGCAAAACAGTCTCAAAATAAAATTCTGACAATCCCATCAGCTCCAAAATGGTCAATTTAGGTTAGAAGTATGGTTAGTTCGAGCACTAATGCCTTTGATATGACTATTAGGCCAGTTGGCATTTTGTTTGTTAAAATTTGACCTAGAGTTGACTTTGGACAACATTCTTAGAAAAAGCACTCAAATGAACATTTTGACAACGCCAATAGCTCCGGAATGTCTAGTTTGTTCTAAAATGGTCTTTCGTTTGACTCTCGAGGCATTTGGACTTATTCTGAGCCCCTTGCTGGATTTTGATTAAAAATGACAATTGGAGTGGGACCCACATTTAGTCGTAATGACCTCGTATGAGAATTTTAATTGCCATTGAGTCTAGAACATCAATTTTAATGGGGTAGCACAGTCCGTTTGTGTGCACGAGGTTCCAGACAAATTTTGAGTGCAACACTAACAATAACAACATACTCAGTGAAAGCCGACAAGTGGGATCTGGGAAGGATAAAATGTACGCAGACATTACCACTACCTCATGGAGATAGAGAGGGTTATTAGCGAAAGATAGAAAAATTTTGAGTACCCCATCGAAATTTTTTTACTTGGTGAAAATCGGCATTTCATCAACTAACATCTGGTGCAGGAGAAATTGTTATCCACGATTGCGGATCCCAGCCCATGGTCACGGAGGTCAACCTTTCTTGTTCTCCTCTACTCTGCGATCACAGAGGTCTGGAACCTCTGTGTTCCACGATCGCGAAGGGACTCCTACATTTGCAAAGGTGTCCGTATTTGTACTACACGATCATAGGCAACTGTGCATGCAATCACATAGGTCTTTTCAATGATATATATTATATACACTCATAGTTCAAACTCATCTCAGTTGCTAAACTTCATGGTTTGATTTCTCCACCATTTCCAGTCCAAATCGGATGATTCAATGGTCAATCTTGAAGTGATTTTTTCGAAGAACATAGTGGTGAGCTCGAAATTAGAATTTGAGCCTCTGTTTGAGGTAAAATTACAAATTTAGCTGGCGTCATGCATCATTTTCAAGATGGATTTTTGAGGAACTTTGGGAGGTGATTTCTGAAGCAAATTCAAGTCTGTTTTCAAAGATATACTCTAGGCTAACTTGTGGATAGTTTTGAAAGGAATGCCTTGGGAAGCTCAAAATTTGGATTAGAATTTCCTATTGAGGTAATTCTCCAATTTAGCTGCTGTCTTTTGTATTTTTGGACTGAATTTTGGAAAAAGTTTGGAAGTTGATAACTTAAGCATTTGAAGTCCATTTTCAGTGATTCTTGGGTCTATATTATGGGATTTTCTGTAAGGAATGTTGTGGTGTGATCGGAAAATGCATTGGATGCGTCTTTGAAGGTGATTTAGCCGAACTGTTGTTGTCCCTTTTCTTTAAATTCCCTTTTATTGTTAATATATTATTTGATTCGAATTCCTCCGTTTTGACCTTGAATTATGTCTCATTTTGGGGGTACATATTCCTTGTTATGTTTGTAACCCTATTATAGAGTTATTTTGGGTTTTTTGTTGCGGGTCCCATAATCCCATTTTCTATTCAATTTTGGATCCAATTTCAAAAATTATGTTCTTGATGTCAAAAAGTTTATTATGTCGTATAGATCGATAATTTGAAAGCGTGACAGCAATTGGAGGTGTTTCGGGCATGTTAGCTATCGTAGAGTGGTATTAGAGAGTGTGTGATCGGCTTTGACGTAGGCAGTGGTCTCCGACTTTGACAAAGCCCATTTAAGTATCGTCTAGTATGCATTTCATATTAATTTGGATTGTAATTTCCTTATATCTCATTTCTTTCCATTCTAGCTTGTTCTCGTGATCCTCGGTTGAGCATTAGGCTGGCAAAGTCCTTTGTAGAAATTTGGTTTATGTCTTGATTTACATGTAATACCTCTTGTGGGGAGATGGTATGTGGCCTTAGAATGAGATTAAGATTTATTATACGGTTGTAGACCCTTATAGTGGTTATGGTTAGCCTTGAGTTCAGATGGGGTTTATTAGTTGCGGTATGTTTTAGCTATTGGTTGAGTTTTTGGCAAACTACCATGTCCATAGGTTGTCTTATTCCTACTCATTCTGGGTTGGAATTGATGGTATTAGGTGAGGCTTGCTATTGAGTAATGCACCGAGTATAGATTCTAATATTTAAGAGACTTACTGTGGCCATGGGCTAGTTCAGCTGGCTTAGTTATGAACTTGGTGTAGGTGATGGTTATTGGGACAGACTCTGCCTCCTAACTTGCCTTTAGCCGTTAGGAGCTCTATAGCTATACCCTCAGTTGATGGCTTACAATGTCTCCCTTGTTTATATAAATATTATTTTATTTTTATTTGTTGTTATGCCCGAGGCCTTGAATTCGGAGAAGCTGGATCCCAAGTTAGTCTTCTCAGCCTTCGTCTTTGTAGTGGTACCTGTTCATTTTCTTAGATTTTCTGTGACTTGTTTGGATATTGCAGTGGCATACATTGCATTGGTTTCTCATTAATACTTTTCTGTGTACGATCCCTTTTATGCATTGACTCATCATTGTGCACAGAGACTGAGAGTGGTGAAATGGTCGTCCATGACTTAGTTATATGCAGTGGAGACGTATCATACATTACAATTACATGCATCATCATCCCTAGTTTATTATTTGTTGCCTAGTCCCTAGTAGTATGGGATGTTGGTTAGGTTTTTGTTTGTTGCTTGTACCGCAGGTGTAATAGGACGCCGGTTTGTTTTGTTTGCTTAGATCTATATTGCCTGTGTTCTGTTTTGTAGGGACTTGATAGCTATGTTAGGTATAATTTTTCTTTTCGAATTTGAGCTTGTGCCCATCTAGGATTGTTCGAACTAGTTCCTAGGTTGATGGAATAGCCCAGACTCTATATCTGTCTTTGGTTGGTGTTGTCGATTTGATTCGTGAACTGTCTTTCATACTAGCAGATAGTAGACTTGACCCTCCCAGATACGCTTCCTATCTTCTTTTCATCATCTAGTATACCTTAGTTGCTTGTTAATTTTGGCCGATATCCTATTACTTGCGCTTTACTTGCCTGATTTCATGATATCTACACTTTCTTTATATGTGGAGCTCAGTTGGCCTATGCCTATTGAGTACCATTTAATTGGTACTCGTACTATACTTCTTCCCCCTGCAGATCGTAGTGCGAGTTCCCGCTGTTGATTTCCTTTTGTGTAGAGATACCTGAGGATTTCGGACATATGGTGAGCTCCTAGCATCTGGAGTTGTTGATTTCTATCTAAATACATCTGGACTTATCTTTATTTTTTGTTAAGAGATAGTCTATACTGTTGTTGTATTTAAAAAGCATTGTACCCTTAATTTATATATTAAAAGCTCAAATAATGACTTATGCCAGGTCTTGGTGTGAGTTGCAGTATTTTATTTTTGTCAATGTTGTATCTATTATCTGTATTTTGGAAGCTTTTACTTATTAGGGTTGCCCTCCATTGGTAGCCCTTTGCCGACGACTCTAAGCTACAACATAGGCTTGCCTACTGATGGGTTGGGATAGGTACTATCACAGCCTAAGAAATAGGGTCGCGACATTTTAATGGGTGTATTATCTTATTATACTTTTAGGTTGTACAATATTTTTAAAAATATATAAGAAAATAAAGCCCTCATAAATAAATCTTTAGATAATCGCGCTTCAAACAAATAGGATATAGATTTCATAGCAATATGATCCTTATAGATAACTTTATTCATTTTTTTGGTCATTACTCTTGCACTTTTTGTCCTTTCCTTCTTTGAAATATCTAAATAATAATCGATGTAAATATTAGTTCAGGTTGGGAAGGGTTAGTAAATGTAGAGATGGATGATGATTTTATTTTAAAGATTATCTCATTTATTATCAGTTTTTGTATTCTTACCTTTCTCAAATTACAATTATAATATTTTTTCTGTGTTGTCACTGATTTATTTAAATTTGTTTTTAGAATTATTAAAAGTTTTCTTTTTCTTATATTCTTAGTAATAAAATTTAAAAGTTTAAGATATACGAGATATACGTTGACGATCCATGGGACATACACCTCATATCTTGGGACTTACATCTCACCCCATACTAATATGAAATGCCTCATCACACGCACCCGCCTTTAAAAATACTGATTTTTTGTTATAATGAAACTAATGTGGATACATTTTCTTGAGTAGAGCTTCTGCAAATAGGAAAAATCCTCCTAGGAATTTTATTTGATGTCAAAATTGTCAAGTTCTAGTAGTTCATCTAAATCATTCAATCCGTTTAAAGAATAATTATTTGAACTCAATGAAACTATAAAAGAAATGTTAGATATGTATATTCCTTTAAACAGTTCATAGAAATTCATAGACAAGTCATTTCAATTCAACACATTGGAATGATATCCCTCGTTGAAGTCCATTGAAGTGGCTGGATAGACATTTGGAGATTATTGCTTTTGGGATCAATATTTCTGCATAAGGACCATAGACATTTGGATATTATTATTTTTGGTTCACTTAAATATTTTGAAAAATATTTTTCAAAATAAAGTTATTTTCCTCAAATTAAAGGAAAATGAGTTTCCTCCAAAAACTAAGGACAACACTTTACAAAACTCTTCTCCAACCTCAAATTACAAGGTTTCTTTGTTGCCCCTATCCCAGACCTCCACCAAACCCCTAGCCCCACAAGTCCCACAAGTCCCACAAGCCCCACAAGCCCCCTACCCCCCAATAAAATAAAATTAAAAAAATTTCAAATTTTAAAATTTTTATTTTTTGGCCGCACCTCATATCCTGACCCCCTACCAGCCCCATCCCCACTAATAAGTGGTTTTGATTCTAGCTAGTCGGTAGCAGATTTTTCGGGGACTTGGGTAAGCATTTGACTTTCTTTGATCAATTTTAGTCTTTTTCAACACTTCCATCTTTTGCTTTTTGAGACTGTGTTCCTTTTGCATATATGTATATATTATTTTGGCCCAATTACATGATTTCTAGCTAATTGAGTTGAAACTCATTCTACTCTCCTTCCTTCTTTACATGTCATGATTATTGAATTTCAACTACTCAAGTATTTTATGTAGGGTGTAATGATTATGGGGCGCACACCCTACTTTACACAATCCCTATGGCATGAAGTGTAATGATGCTGGGGCATACACCCCACTGTACACAAATTAAGGAAATGAGCTACTCTATGGGAATAAATCTATGATTATGATTTATGTCAAGATTACAAATTTATGACAAGCATGAATTATGATTTATGTCAAGTATGATCTTATATCTATGTTATGTATTTAGTGAGATGTCAACTTAGCATCAAATGGGACTTGAGGTGGGGCTCAACTTTTGGGGTCCTTATATTAATTTTCTATGTATCATAACTACATTGCCACCATAAGATTTATGTTTTTACCATTATGGATTTTCTAATGGATCTACATAACTTATGACACTCCCTTAGAGGGGTAGGAGTTTTACCTTTTCATGTAAGGCTTCCTTTCCTCAATTGTACGAGTAGACATCAGGATTCCATGTTGTAACTTGCATGATCTTATTGTTAGTTATGGTTACTTTCTATATAGTTATTATTATTATTTATTGACTAGCTAACTTTTTTAGGCCTTCCATGGAATTTTGTTTACTCTTGGTCCATTTTTTTTTGGACACAGGCACTTTAGTTTTTTTATTGTTATGATGTCCATTTCCTGGGGTTGCATGCTCTTGTGCTGGATACTCAGTGTTTTGGTATAATGACTTAAGGTTCTAAGGAGTTTTTTTCTACACTATCTAGTTTGTTTGAGTTTATCAAAACTCAATCTCAACCTACTAGTTTAACCGGTCTCCATATCTTAAATTACTAAATTGTTTTAGTTACTGTTTGGGTTGTAATAATAATTTTTTTATGAGAGAGTTAGAGTGGGTGCCGCTAATGGCCTAGTTCGGGGTCGTGACTTAGTTGGTATCATAGCCCTAGATTCGTCGATTTTATTGTACCAAAATCTATCAATAGAGTCTTGTGGAATGATAGGGAGATGACTGTATTTTTCTTCAAAAGGCTATATGACTTTAGGAAATCTCATTTATACTTTTCTTCAAAAGACTACATGGCTTTAAGCAATCTCTTTTATACTTTTTTTCTTCTCTCCTCTTGTTGTGCTAAAACTTGATTCCAATTATTATCTAGTGATCCAAACTTGTATATAACCTTTTTCACTCTTCTGTCTGCAAATGGTTGAAACGTGCTACAATGGTGTCAGGACAGAAACTTCCACCGATGACCTAGCTGACGAGCTAGCAACAAGAGCACAAGCGAGAGGACGAGCAAGGGGTAGAATCGAGGAATGGTAGCGACTGCTGGAAGTGAGGCCCAAGTTGCGAATGCACCTATAAGAGAGGCCCCTCCTAAAGCTCAGGTAGAGTTACAAGAGAATGTAGAGATTGAATTTGAGGAAAATGCATAAATTGAAGTGAACAAGCAGGGACTGCAGGAGTTCACTTTTAGACCCAACAATTGCCTAGCAGGTATTGACTTTTTTGAGTGGGTTGGTAAGTTATGAAACCATTCCCACGGTGCCCGTCGCCCTAGCTCCAATCACTCACACTGATTTTTCATCTTATTGTTTAGTGATGTCTCTGGAAGTGATGATGGAAATGGTACTATAATATACGGCACAAAAAACATGCTAAATTTTTAGGAAGTTTTCCATTTCATCAGTGAAACTCAAGAATGCATAGAAGCATGTGAATTGTCACAATAAGAAGCCAAATGAAATATTCCAACAGAACAAGGCTAATTTACTTGATGCACTGGACAACACATCTTGTGCTAAGAAACTGCAAGACCAAAGGGAAAAAGCATAGCAAATTGCTATGAGATTTATCAAAATCAAGTCGTAGGTTCTAAAAAATGAGAAATACTAATGATGAGGCACAATTTAAAAGATGTGGTACTTCAGAAAAAGAGAAGGGTCATTCTTTGCTTTCAAAATTAACTACAGAAAGGGCACAAAACAAAAGACAACACCTGTGATGGACACCTTATCTTGATAAGAAATTAGATGAGGTTGTTCACGAGTTAGGATAAAAAGGTAAGCATATAAAGATTTAGTTTCTATTCCAACACAGAAAAGTAGAAAAAACAAGACTATTGGTTAAGGAAAATCATAAGTTGACATTTTCTAATGTTCACAAATTTACTATTAAATTCTCATTATTTGTCTAACCATGTCAATTTAGACCCTCCTAGACATGTTCGGGAGAGGATTTGTGTGCCGGATTTGACTACGAAATAGCTCACCTACCATCTAAAGGTATCTAAGTATAAAAATAGTAGAAGGATATCCTAATTATAACATTTATGATACAATGTTTTATCAAATTTTCCTAATATCTTTTTATCTTTATGGTCCTTGTCTAGAAATACCGATCCCTACAACAACAAGCTCCAAATGTTTAACTAGCTACTTCAAAGAACTTCAATGAGGAACAACATTCCAATATGTTGAATTCTAGTGACTTCTCTACTAATTTCAATGAATTATTTCAAGGAGCTAACATACCTCAACCACCTGAAGTTCCTGTAGCTTCATAGAGTTCAAATGGTTATTCCTTATACTGCTGGAATGAATGGGTTGAATTGCTAGAACTTGACAATTTTGAGACTGATTTTCGGCGTTATTTCAGCTCAAGATTGTCAAGTTCTAGCAATTCAACCCATTCATTCCACCAGTTCAAGGAATAACCATTTGAACTCTATGAAGCTAAAGGAACTTTAGGTGGTTAAGGTATGTTAGCTCCTTGAAATAATTGATTGAAATTAGTAGAGAAGTCAATAGGATTCAACACATTGGAATGTTGTTCCTCATTGAAGTTCTTTGAAGTAGCTAGTTGAACATTTAGAGCTTGTTGTTGTTAGGATCGGTATTTCTACATAAGGACCATAAAGATGAAAAATATTAGGAAAATTTGACAAAACCTTGAATCATAAGTGTTATAACTAGGATACCCTTCTAATTTTTTTAATACTTAGATACCTTTAGACGGTAGGCGAGTTGTTTCATAGTCAAATCCGGCACACAAATCCTCTCCTGAACATGTCTAGGAGGGTCTAAATTGACATGGTAAGACAAATAATGAGAATTTAATAATAAATTTGTGAACATTCAGAAAATGTCAACTTACTATTTCATTAACTAATGTTCTTGTTTTTTTCTACTTTTCTTTGTTGGAATAGAAACAAAAGAATTAAATACTTATATTTTTATCAAAACTCGTGAACAACCTTGCCTAGTTTCTTATCAAGATCTGGTGTCTATCGCCGGTGCAGTGTTTTCTTTTGGGGTCTTTTTGTAGTTATTTTTGAAAGCAAAAGAGTGATCCTTCTCTTTTTCTGAAGTAACACATCTTTTAACTTGTGCCTCCTCATTAGTATTTCTCATTCTCTTAGAACCTACTGCTTGATTTTTGTAAATCTTAGAGCAACTTGCTATGTTTTTTCACTTCTATCTTGTAGTTTCTTAGTACAAGATGTGTTTTCCATTACATCAACTTGATAAGCCTTGTTGTGTTGGATTTTTTCATTTGGCTTCTTATTGTGCCGATTCACATATTGCCTTACATTCTTGAGTTTTATTGATTAAATGGAAAACTTCATAAAAATGTAGCATGTAACTTGTGCCTTTGTTTCTAATACCATTTTCATAGTCATGTACGAGACATCATTAAACTAAGAGATGAAAAATTAGGGTGAGTGATTGGAGCTAGGGTAACAGACATCCTGGGAATGGTTCCATAGCTGGCCAACCCTCTCGAAAATGTCAATACCTTCTAGGAAAGTGCTGAGTCTGGAGGGAGAACTCCTGCAGGCCTAGCTTGTGCATTTTCCTCAATTTCTGCAATCTCCTCAACCTCAATCTCTACATTCTTCTATATCTATACCTGAGTTGTAGGAGGGGTTTCTCTTTTATGTAAATTCTAAGCTTGGGCCTCACCCCTGCAGGCACTACCCTTTCTTGGCCTCTACCCCTTGCTCATCCTCTACCTCATCCTCTTATCGCTGGTTCCTCTTATCATTTTCGTTTTGCTCTCTCAAAATAATCTTCATAGGCTAAAAAATTGATTTTGATACTTCCATCTATTGTGAAAAAACTAGTTATGTAGATGTTCCTCCAACACATATTGGCCTTAGAATTCTCTCTGTTGATCATGATGCAATTTCTCTTTCAAGCATAGCAACAATTCTTGAAGAACATTTTTTTAAAGGTACATTAATCTTATACTTCATTAAGTTTTATTTCATTTGTATTGTTGACTTCAGCTCCCATTTTGACGCTACCTGAGGCAAGTGAGGACTTCATGGTGTATTGTAATGCTTCAAGAGTTGGATTAGGTGGTGTATTGATGCAAAAAGGAAAAGTTATTGCCTATGCGTCTAGACAGTTGAAGGTTTATGAGAAAAACTACCCTATTCATGCCTTAAGGTTAGCGGCTGTGGTTTTTGTGCTTAATATGTGCGTCACTATTTATATGGTATACATTGCGAGGTCTTCACTGATCATAGGAGTCTTCAGTATATTTTCAGCCAAAAGGATCTAAACTTGAGGCAACATAGATGGATGGAGTTACTAAAGGACTAACCATCCTATATCATCCGGGGAAGGCAAATGTTGTGGTTGACGCCTTGAGTAGAAAGACTTCGAGCATGGGGAGTCTAGCCACCATTCGAGTGGAGGAGCGACCTTTGGCCAGGGATGTTCAGCGTCTAGCTAATGGCCTAATCAGGTTACAGTTTTCTGATATCGATGGTGTACTTGCTTTTCTTGAGGCTTGTTCTTCCTTGATGGACTAGATTTGAGAGCGTCAGTTTGAGGACGAGAAGTTATGCCTCATCAGAGACAAAGTAACCAGAAGAGAGGCTAAGGAAGTAGTGCTTGATCCTGATGGTGTTTTAAGGATTGGAGGTCAAGTCTATGCGCCTAAGGTAGGTGATTTGATTAGATTGATTCTTGAGGAGGGTCACTGTAGTCGTTATTCCATTCATCCAGGAGCAGCGAAGATGTATCATGACCTGAGTCAGCACTATTGGTGGTGTGATACGAAGAATGATATTTCAAAGTTTGTGGCTAAGTGTTTGACTTGTCAACAGCTTAAGTGTGAGCACCAGTGGCCTGGAGGTGAGCTTCAGAGGATGCCCATTCCTAGATGGAAGTGGGAGCAAATTACTATGGATTTTGTGGTGGGTTTGCCCACTACTGTGGGCGATTATGACTCTATCTGGGTAGTCGTGGATGGATTGACTAAGTCTACCCATTTCATTCTAGTCAAGGTCAAGTATATAGCAGAGAGGTTAGCTGAGTTTTACATCAGTCAGATAGTTAGATTGCATAGTGTGCCTGTTTCTATCATTTCTGATCAGGGTTCACTTTTCACTTCACATTTTGGAGGGCCTTGCAGCACAGTCTAGGTACTCAGCTTGATATGAGCTCAGCATTTCACCCTCAGACAGATAGAGAGTCTGAGCGGACTATTCAGGTGTTGGCGGACATGCTGCGAGCATGTGTGATTGATTTTGGTACCCCTTGGGACCAACACTTGCCCTTAGCAGAGTTCACCTACAATAATAGTTATCACTCCAGTATTTGGATGGCTCCATTCGAGGCATTGTATGGTAGACGGTGTAGATCTCTGATTGGTTGGTTTGATTCCGCCAAGATGGACTCATGAGATGTAGACTTTCTTAGGGATGCTATGGAAAAGGTCCGTATGATTCAGGATAGGTTGTTGGCTGCTCAGAGTCGACAAAAGAGTTATGTAGATAGGAGGGTTCGAGCCCTGGAGTTTATGGTAGGTGATCATGTTTGGCTTAGAGTGTCACCTATAAAGGGTGTTATGTGTTTCGGTAAAAAAGGAAAGCTTAGCCCTCGATTCATTGGCCCATTTGAGATCTTAGAGCGAGTTGGAGAGATAGCCTACAAGCTTGCCTTGCCACCTAGCTTATCATCTGTACATACTGTGTTTCATGTCTCTATTCTCCGAAAGTATGCGCCCGATGAGTCTCATATACCCTCATTCGATTCGGTGGCATTGCATCCAGACTTGTCGTTTGAGGAGGAGCCTATTGCTATTTTGGATAGACAGGTTCGAGATTGCTTCCGTAAAGGTACAATGGAAGAATCGTCCAGTTAGAGAGGCGACCTGGGAGACAGAGTCAGAAATGCGTGCTATACATCCTCATCTTTTCGAAACTTCAGGTACCCTCTTTTAATTTATATTCGAGAATGAACATGATTTTTAGTGGTGGATAATATAAGGACCCGTTAGATATTTTGAGAATAGGTCCTATTATTTTCTTAAAATATCCTTCCTTACTTCTTTATTATTATTGTTATTATTATTATTATTATTATTATTATTATTATTATTATTATTATTATTATTATTATTATTATT
>JAABOM020059503.1:0-12751 GCA_011800125.2 Solanum clarkiae
ATACAACCTTAAAAAGATATTGTCCATATTGCACTAAAAAAGTACAATTTTTATGCTAAAATTCTACCATACACAATGTGCATCTAAACATCTCTCCAATTTTGTTGTGTATATTCCAAATCAGCTTTAATTGACCTCGAATTGTACAAATAAAGCATCATTAAAAAGTCATTTCATCATTAAGTAATCACATTGTTTACAGATATATTCTTTTAATAATCAGTCTCCGATTGACAAAATCAATACTATTACAACACTAACCAACATCAAAGTGGAATGTGCACCCATAAAACTTAACAATTACCAAAATATCAACCTAAACAGACACCATCTTTTTGAACAGTTAACACACCAGCAATCTTTTTCCGCAAAAACAATGCATACATTCCATGAACCGTGACTAAAAATCATACAAATTTGCCAAATCATTATATTACATGAACAAGAATTAATCCTTCTGGCTTTTATCATGAGAATTAGTGCAAGTCATTTTGTTATGACCTATCAACCCACATTTACTGCATGTGATATTGGTTCTTTTGAATTTCACTTCTGTAAGACCCTTTTTTCGATCATAATTTGATGGTCTCCCTGGTCATATTTTTACATCTCGTCGCAACACAGTTTCACCTAACACATCTTCTGGAATAACCCAAGTACTTTCGCAAGGTAACAATTCTATCGATATTGCATAGGCATCTTAGAAATTTTTGTTGCTGTAGTAAATTGAAAAGTAATCCTCACCGTACTTGCTTCTATATGCAATAGCAGTGATTGCATGTGCATAGGGGATCTCATCATGTTGAAACCTCCCATAAAAATACATTCTTGTGTTTAAACAAATAGTGAACCTCTTTACACCATCTATAACAGTAGGAAGATATTCTGCTGATGCTCTTACCTGTAAAAAAAAATAATTTTAATTATTAATTGATGCACAAACATTGATAAGTCCATTATTTACTTGAAAAAATTAGAACCATACTGTCATTCTATGAGATAATCTCTCACTATCCAACAACATAAGATTGTATTTCTTTGTCAGAGTTATTGTAGTCTCTCTTCCTTCTTGGTTGTATTTCTCATTCCACGTTTCAATCATTTTTCTCATGTACTTTAACATAGGTACCACAGGAAGCATATAACCCGGTAAAATTGCATTGATGATTGACTCGACAATATTGCTCGTTAATGTCCATGTCCTCTTTGCAGTCGAGTGTGCACGGAACCACTTTTTAAAATCAGCTTCTACCAAATAGGTGTGACATCTTGGAGTTATCTCCGTCAATTGACTTATTAGCTCCTCAAATTCCTTAACTGTGTATGCCTTTGCCAAGCTAAAAAACAACTTCCTCACCTTCTACGTATTATTGTGGGTTGTTTTTAGCATATTTGTCCAGAAATAATATATGTAAGCGTCGTGAAGGAACCCTAAATAAGTAGATGCAACGGCATTTCAAATGCTTTTGTTCCTATCTGAAACAAAGCACATATCGTGTCTATCACCGAATGTCAACTTGAAACATTGGAAGAAGCACTTTCAAGATTTATCATTTTTCGAGTCCACCACACTGTATGCTAGAGGTAATATATGACCTACAATTAAACTAAAAAATTAAAGTTTTTTAGTCATTGTTATAGAAAATGAAAATGTAATATGAATTATGTCTTTTTCAAAACCAATCTCCTGGATTCAATGTGCTAGCAATCAACATTGTACCTTCGAACGGCGACCTTGTGTGTGTACCATCAACAATCACTATTGGTCGACAATATTTTCAGCCTCTAATGCATGCATCTAGTGCATAAATGTATACAAAAAACGTCTACCATCTGTCTTTTTTAAATCCACTATAGTTCTTGGATATGTTTTTTTCAATATATATAAATATATTGGTATTTTTTCCATAAGACAGAGTTGGATTCCCTCGCAGTACACTAACTTCCTTTTTCCTACCTCTCCAAGCTTGCATATAAATTAATGTTATTTCATGTTCCCTCTTCATGCTTTTTCTAATTTCAGTTAGTGTATAATTGATTTTGGGATCATTGCATTTTTCTAACAATATTGCACCAAGCACACCACTTTTATATTGACGTTCGATATTAGCCTACCTACTTTTCATGAGGCACGCATGTGTATCACAAAATTTATGAATTTTCAACAAAGTAAAATTGCTCAAGCATGAAGACTTAAACAACCACGTGTAGCCATTTGTTGGACACTTCAAGTTGGAACTGCAAAATGCCAATATTACTAATAATATTTTAAACTTTTTTTACCAACTATTCTACCATATTCACTATACCTTTTACCAAAATATAATGCTAGCCAACTCCAACTATTACACCATAATCATCGCTACCAACATAATAACTAAACTTATAGCCAACCTTTGACTACATGAAAATCAATCTGTTAACAATTTTATCAATTTCATTACCAGTTCTAAACCATACTTCTGAACAAAACTCATTCTGTTTCTCATAAGTGACAACCTCTTTTGACACTAATCAACTCATAAATCAAACTTATAACCATATTTTAAACCAACAATTCTTAACAATACAAAGTTTTAATAGAAATCAATACACACATTAAAAAAAATTACAGAATATCAACACCCCTATCAACAATATAACCATTTTCACAACCAAATCTAATCCAAACTTCTGGACAACACCTAGTCTATTTCTCACAAGGGACAGCCTCTTTTGACACTAACCAACACACAAATCAAACTTATAACCATATTTAAACCAACCACTGCCAACAATACAAAATTTTGACTTAAACCAATACACACAAATATAAAAAATTATACAACATCAACAACCCTGTTTTAACATAAGATAAAAAATTTTTAGTAAAATGGAATCCAAAATTAAATGTACATACCTTATATGACTTGGCCTTATGACAGTGTATTTGAATCCTCTCAACAATGTCTAGCATCTAATCACCTCCACAAGAATCTTCTTGATTTTGTAGATTTGATTGACTAGAACATCATCATTTTGATTGTTGTCTATAATTTCTTCATTTTTATCCTCCTCATTCATCATTGTTTCAATTCCAGGTAAGCACATTGTATCTCTCATTGTATATGATTGTGTCGAAGCTTGCTCACGCCCATCGTATAAATTTATTTCTATACATCTGTCAACACACATTATACAAAGGATACTTGGAGAAGAAGTCTATATTGCATTTTTTTAATCCAAATGCATTTGCACTCCCTATTATTACAGATGTACATCGGTGGAGATTCATTTTTAACCTTATATTGTAACACCATTTTAGTAGTCGTTGCATCCACACCTATTTGTGATGTAATAGTTTCAACGAATCTTTCAAATTCTCTTGTTGTATAACATATAACTCCTTTTTTGTGATCTACATAGAGGCTTATGTATGTAGATAGGTTCATATAAAAAAATCGCATTCAATGAAGCAAAACAAATTAAAATTTAACAACAAACGACAATAAAATAAAAATAAATTTAAAACCACAACCTAAAATGAATGACATGCTGATATACCATCTTAAATCGAACATAATAAGCCTCATACCATTTTCCAAGCAAAAGATTAACATTCATTCCCAGGGGATCATCTACAATCAAATTCATGTACACATGCGACACATGCTAAATCAAAGTTTATACTAATTGAATGTAATGCCCCGTAAAATTATCAAAATGCCCATAAAATACATCATGCGTACAACGCGTCTTTCAAAGCTCTGATGAAAAATCTGAGACCGGATTTGCGATCAGCGCTGAAAACGAGTTTGAAAATGGTCTCAACCCGATTTAAAACAAACCGAGTGGAATTACGAAATTTTACATGAAGTGCAAAAATAGTAGCTTCTCTGTGCCCCCTCCGTAATGCGCCAGGGGCGCGGAGTTACACTTGTAGTTTTTAAAAATTTTTGTTTTTTGATAGGAATCTATTTTTTGAAAAATTCACCAAACACTGGTGCACGTCCCGTCTGTGACAAGCACCTGTGTCCCAAAAAATTATTATTTTTCTTTTAATTTGGGAAGGGCAATTTTGTCCTTCCTAATATATTTTAATACCCCTAAAACGTATTTTAAAGAGTATTTCATATAAAAGGGTTTCAAACTTTTATTTTTCTAAGTTTCTTAGGAAAGTTCTGAGAGAGGAGAAGAACAAGAGAGGTAAGGTTTCCTTTGAAGCTTCAATTCTTTGGAGAAGACTTGAAAATCCTTCATCCCAAATATGTAAAGGCTACCCAAAAGTATGGAATTGTTCTTCTATGTGCCCCAATGTAAAGTTAGAATGCAAATTAATACTTTAAAATCTTGAATAGTGATTTCTTGAGAATTTCTTGCATATTATCTGTATGTCTTGAATATTATCTTTACTTCTTGAATGTTATCTTTAAATTCTATTTCATATCTTAGATTGATGATCATCATGTTTCAGATTTACTGTATACATGCATTATTATGAGATTGTGATTTGACCCCTTATAAATTCTCTCTTAAAGGCACGAATAATGAACTCAAGGAGATGTCTGAAAGTGATGTTTGACTTAGTCTGAGTCCTGTGGTGAGTGTATGAATGAATTTAATAGTTGGAAATAGTGTTGATAGAGTTAAATGAGTATTTATTCCTAACTTGAAAGGATAGTCTTGCCCATTGAGTTGAAATATGATGAGTTGAGGTGAGTGTTCTTACCCGTAGGTCTTGAGTGATGGAAGTTCTTGATGGATTGATAGACTTATGAGTATTTGAGTCCTGGGAGGAGTATTAGAATCAAAATGGGTCAGAGTGACTCCCACTCGTACTCATTAACTACGTGGCCAGCATAGGAGAGGATTGGACCGTGAAAGCGGATGTTTCCTTTGTCCCGCAGAGGAGTTGACTGACTTCTTTGGGATCCCCAACAGATTTGTCACTTACCTCGGCAAGGTACTAGATGGATATGGCAACAACACCTCTCTATTTTATTACTACCAGCTTATAGGTAGTGTTGTCGGTTATAGAAACTCCCAGATAGGTTTCATGGTGATAGAACTTTGATGTGATGTGATTGTTTGATGTTTGATTGATAGTGAGGTGATACTGAGGTGAGGAATAGTGATTGATGAGTGATTCTTATATTGTTCTATTTACTTTAGCCTATTTTACATGCAGTACATTTCACGTACTAACTTGTTTTTGCATTGCATCATTTTATGATGCAGATTCTGTAGACAAGGGACTTTAGCAACCCAACCATTAAGGTTCAGATCTTTTCGGATTTCAGATAGTAGTGAGTCCTCCCCTACATTCGGAGGATGTTTACTTTTTTTAAGCTTGATAGCCTTTTTCTTGATTTTTGGTAGCCATGACCTGTCATGATACCAGATAGTAGTACAGAGGCTTCATAAACATAGATGTTGATGGTAGATATTGAGGGGTCTTTCCTTTCTCTTCTTTATAATGAGACTGTGTTTTATTATTATATTCTATTCATGATAGATCAAGTGGATAGTTTGAGCCCACAAATAGATTATTAGTACTATTACTCTATTTTTCTTCCACTATTGAATTGACTGAATGAAGGCAAATGAGATTAGGTGGTCCGCTTGGGGGCTAGTAATAGTCTCTGGACGTTAGTCACATTTAGGATACCCTCCTGGGGCGTGACAAACTTGGTATCAGAGCCCAAAGTTCGAGTGTCCTAGGAAGTCTATGAAGTTGTATCTAGTAGAGTCTTGTTTATAGGTATGTTGTGCACCACACTTCATAAGCAGGAGGCCATAGGAATTTAGGAAGTGTTACCCTTCTTCTATAATCTGAGTTTGTGATATAGAGTTTAACTTGTGAAATCTTGTTTTAACTTGTGTGCTTTACGCTTACAGAAGATGTCACCCAAGAGAGTTGCCACTTAGAGAGATGCCCCAGCACTATCCATTGAGAACACCCAGCAAAGGCTCTGATTCATATCGATCCTTCGAGATGGGGAAGCCCCACTAAGATTGTTGAGGTCCCATAAGAGCCCCCTGCTCAGCCCCAGCCCATTCCCACTTATTAGGCGGAGTTTAGGGGAGCCATCACCATGCTGACTCAGTTGGTGACCTCACAGGGGAACAACTAAGGTCCTTAGGCTCCTAATTCTATCTCACACGAGCCCTCAGCTGCAACCAAACTTAGATATTTCTTGAGGATGAACCCGCCTGTGTATATAGGGGCATAAGTTGATGAGGATCCGTAGAACTTCATTGACGAGATGTACAAGGTTTTGAGGGCCATGCATGCCAGCAGGGTTGAAGGGGTTAAACTTGTCTCCTGCCAGCTGAAGGATGTTGCAAATGTTTGGTATAACCAATGGGAGGACAGTAGAGGTGAAGATGCTGAGCCTATTGATTAGGCTGAGTTCGAGACCACCTTCCTTGACCACTTCTTTTTAAGAGTTGAGAGAGGCGAAGATGGATGAGTACGAGAATTTGAAATAGGGAGGGATGACTGTGAAGGAGTATGGCCTTCAGTTTGTTGAACTGTCAAGGTATGCTCTAGAGATAGTGAAAGACATGAGGAAAAAAATAAAGAGGTTTGTGTCTAACCTAGCCAGACATGTGCAGAAAAAGTGTAAGGTTTCTTTGTTGATTCTTGGCATGGATATCTCCAGACTTATGGTGTATGCCCAGTAAACAGAGGAGGATAAAAAGAAAGATAAGAAGAGCAGATGAGCAGAAGGGCAAAGTCAATGGGACAAGAGCCTAACCTGCAGGGACAGAATAGGATGACATGTCATATTTTCAGAAGCGATCATCACATCCTGCACCATTTGTTACGAGTGCACCCGTGTAGCCAAACAGGTATGATCATAAATCTCATGGTCATCAGAATTTCAGGACGTCATTTGCTCAGTCTCAGGCCTGTGTAACCCAAGGTATGAGGGGAAAGCCGCCTTACAGCAAGTATGGTAAGCTTCATCTAGGTGAGTGTCGTGTGGGAAAAGATGTGTGCTATGCATGTGGTCAAGCTGGTCACTTCAGTTTTGAGTGTCCAAGGGTTATATTTACCACCTCGTGCAAGTGAAGTCTGATGATATTGAGTCTCCTACTCTTGAGTTAGTGCCGATTGTGAATGAGTTTCCTGAGGTTTTTCCTGATGATCTTCCCGGAGTCCCTCCTGATAGAGAGATTGACTTTGGGATAGATGCTTTTCCCGAGACCAAACCCATCTCAGTTCCACCCTATAGGATGGCCACCATAGAGTTGAAAGAATTTAAAGAGCAATTGAAAGACTTGTTAGAGAAAGGTTTGATAAGGCCTAGTGTCTCACCTTGGGGTGGTCCTGTCCTATTCATTTGTAAGACAGATATTAAGGATGTGTATAGACTACCGACAGTTGAATAAGGTTACCATAAAGAATAAGTATCCTTTTCCCAGAATAGATGACCTCTTTGACTAGCTTCATGGTGCTACTTGTTTCTCCAAAATAGAACTCAAATCGGGTTACCATCAGTTGAAGGTGAGGGAAATCGAATTCCTAATATAGCCTTTAGGACACGGTATGACCATTTTGAGTTCTTGGTCGTGTCCTTCGGGTTGACAAATGCTCCCACAGCTTTCACAGATCTAATGAATAGGGTATTCAAGTCGTATCATGATATGTTCGTGATCATGTTTATTGATGACATTCTGGTATATTCGAGAAATGAGGAGGAGCATGCTAATCACCTTAGAGTGGTTTTTCAAACACTCAAAGATCATGAGTTGTATGCGAAATTCTCCAAGTGTGAGTTTTGGATCAAGTCAGTGGCTTTCTTAGGCTATGTTTTTCAGGGAGATGGCATTCGGGTGGATACTCAAAAGATTGAGGCGGCTAAGAACTGGCCAAGACCCACTTCTCCAACAGAAATAAGAAGCTTCTTGGGTTTAGTAGGGTGCTATCACAGATTTGTTGAGGGCTTCTCTTCTCTGTTAGCCCCATTGACTAAGCTAACTCAGAAGAAGGCCAACTTTCATTGGTCTGAGGCATGGGAAAGGTATTTTCAGGAGTTGAAAACTAGATTGACTACAGCCCCAGTGTTGACTTTGCCAGACGGGACGGGGAACTTCGTGATATATTGTGATGCATCCTGAGAGGGATTGTGCTGTGTACTCATACAGAGGGTGAAGGTGATAGCTTATGCCTCCAGACAGATTAAGGTTCATGAGAAAAATTATCCGACTCATGACCTTGAATTGGCAATAGGGGTGTTCGCACTTAAAATCTGGCATCACTACTTGTATGAGTGCATGTAGACGTGTTCACTTACCACAAAAGCTTGCAATACGTGTTCAGCCAAAAAAAGCTTAATCTGTGGTAGAGGAGATGGCTGGAGTTGCTCAAGAATTATGATATGAGCATTCTCTACCACCCAGGTAAGGCTAACATTGTTGCTGATGTTCTTAGCAGGATGTCATGGGTAGCACTGCCCATGTGGAGGAAGGAAAGAGAGAATTAGCCAAAGAGGTGCATAGATTGGCTCGATTGAGGGTGAACTTGAGGAGAGCAACGAAGGCAGAGTCAATGTTCAGAGTATATCTTCTTCATCCTTAGTGTTAGAGGTGAAATAAAAGCAAGACCAAGACCCTGTCTTACTCCAGTTGAAAGAAGTGGTTCACAAGTAGAAGGTGATAGTTTTCTCCAAAAGGGGATGGGGTATTAAGATATCAGGGGAGGTTGTGTGTACCCGATGTTGATGGTGCTCGAGGCAGAATCATGGCCAAAGCTTATAGTGTGAGATATTTCATCTATGCTAGCTCCACCAAGATGTACGATGACTTGAGGGAAGTCTATTGGTGGAATGGGATGAAGAAAGACATTGCTGAATTTGTTTCTAAGTGTCCCAATTGCCAACGGGCTAAGGTTGAACATCATAAACTATGTGGATTGGCTCAGAACTTTGAAATTTTGGAGTGGAAGTAGGAGGTGATCAACATGTATTTTATTACCGGCTTACCAAGATCCAGAAAGCAGCATTATTTGATATGGATGATTGTTGACCGGATGACTAAATCAGCCAATTTTTGGTGATTAAGACAACTTATATGGTTTAGGAGTATGCCTGACTATACATTCGTGAGATTGTGAGGTTGAATGGGGTTCCTTTGTCTATCATGTCGGACAGAGGAGCTCAATTCACCTCTCAATTTTGCAAATCTTTCTAGAAGGGATTGGGTACGAAGGTGACTCTGAGCACCACTTTTCACCCTTAGACCGACGGGCAGGCAGAGCATACTATTCAGACATTGGAGGATATGTTAAGAGCATGTGTTATCGACTTTAAAGGAAATTAGGACGATCACCTACTGTTGATTGAGTTAGCGTACAATAATAGTTATCATGCCCAGATAGCCCCGTAAGAAGCATTATACGGGAGGAGGTGTAGATTACCAATTGGCTGGTTTGAGGTAGGTTAAGATGAGTTGATTGGGACTGATCTTGTACACCAGTCTATGGAAAAGGTGAAATCCATCAAGGAAAGGTTGAAGACAGCCCAGAGCCGCTAGAAGTCATATACGGACATGAGAAGAAGAGACTTGGAGTTTGAGGTAGATGATTGGGTGTACTTGAAGGTGTCACCCATGAAGGGTGTCATGATATTTTATAAGAAGGGGAAACTGAGTCCCCATTATATCGGGCCATACCAGATTGTCATAAGGATTGGAAAGTTGCTTGCTAGTTAAACTAGCCTTCCGAGCTAGATGGAGTTCACCCGGTGTTTCATATGTCTGTGCTGAAGAAGTGTTTGAGAGATCCAACCTTAGAGATTCTTGTGGAGAGTATGGGTGTGAAAGATAGCTTATCATACGAGGAAATTCCAGTCCAGATCCTTGACCAATAAGTTCGTAAGTTGAGGAATAAAGAGATTGCATCCGTTAAAATCTTATGGAGGAATCAATTTCTTGAGGAAGCTATGTGGGAAGCTGAGGAAGCGATGAAACTCAAATACTCGCATTTATTCGCGCTAGGTGAGAATGATGTTGAAGGTAAATATTCTTATCCTTAACATTTTTGAATGTTTCCTTTCATTGAGCTGATGCCTTGCTTTATTCCATTCCGGAGTCTAAGACAGAGATAGATAGACGATAGATAGTGAGAGTTCGAGTGTTCCCGAGTGAGGAATGAGATGATTTCTGGGGTTATTCGTGTTCCCGTTCGACCTTTCCTCATCATTCGAGGATGAATGATTCCAAGGGGGAGATGATGTAATACCTCATAAAATTACTAAAACGCCCTTAAAATACATCACGCGCACAATGCATCTTCCAAAGATCTGATGGAAAATCCGAGACCGCATTTGCAATTAGCGTGAAAAATTAAGTAAGAAAATGGTCTTGATCCGATTTAAAACAAACTAGGTCAAATTACAAATTTTCACTTGAAGTGCAAAAACAGTAGCTTCTCTGCACCCCCTCCTCGATGCGCCAAGGGTATGGAGTTATACTTGTAGTTTTTAAAAATTGTTGTTTTTTACGGGAATCTATTTTAAGAAAAATTCACCAAAAACACTAGTGCGCGCCTCAGCGATGTGCACCTGTGTCCCAGAAAATTATTTTTTTCTTTTAATTCGAGAAGGGCAATTTTGTCCTTCCTAATATATTTTCATACCCCCAAAACTTATTTTAAAGAGTATTTCATACCAAAAGGTTTCAAACCTTTATTTTTCTAAGTTTCTTACGAAATTTCTGAGAGAGGAGAAGAACAAGAGAGGTGAGGATTTCCTTTAAAGTTTTAATTCTTTGGAGAAGACTTGAAAATCCTTCATCCCAGATATGTAAAGGCTACCCAAAAGCATGGAATTGTTCTTGCATGTTCCCCAATGTAAAGTAAGGATGTAAATTAATAATTTAGAATCTTGAATAGTGATTTCTTGAGAATTTCTTGAATATTATCTATATTTCTTGAATATTATCTTTACTTCTTGAATGTTTTTAAATTATATTTCATATCATAGACTGGTGATTATTATGTTTCAAATTTACTATATATATGCATAATTTTGAGATTATGATTTGAACCCTTATAAATACTTTCTTAAAGACGTAAATAATGAACTCAGGGGGATGTCTAGAGCCTTAATTGTACGAATGTGATGTTTGACTGAGTCTGAGTCCTGAGGTGAGTGTATAGATGAATGTAATAGTTGGAAATAGTATTCATAGAGTTGAATGAGTATTCATTCCTAATTTGAAAGGATAGTCTTACCTATTGAGTTCATAGATGATGAGTTGAGGTGAGTGTTCTTGCCCATAGGGGTTGAGTGATGGAAGTTCTAAATGGGTTGATAGACTTATGAGCATATTGAGTCCTGGGAGGAGTATTAACACTGAAATGGGTAAGAGTAACTCCCACTCGTACTCATTAACTGCATGGTCAGTGTAGGAGAGGATTAGACCATGAAAGTGGATGTTTCCTTTGTCCCTCAGAGCACTTGACAGACTTCTTTAGGATCTCCGACAGACTCATCCCTTACCCCGGGAAGGTACTGGATGGATGTGACAAATGACATCACATCGTTGTATCATTACTGGCTCATAGATAGTGGTTGTCGGTTATAGAAACTCCCAGATTGGTTTCATGGTGATGTAACTCCGATGTGATGTGATTTTTTTTTATATTTGATGGATAGTGAGGTAATAGAGTCCCGTCCTTTACTCTGAGGTGAGGAAGAGTGATTGATGAGTTACTATTATATTATTCTATTTACTTTAGCCTATTTTACATACAGTACATTCCACGTACTAACGCCCTTTTGGTGCTGCATCATTTCATGGTGCAGATTCTGTAGACAGAGGACTTCAGCAACCCAACCATTGAGTTTTAGAGTTTCCCGGATTCCAGATAGTGGTGAGTCCTCCCCTGCATTCGGAGGATTTTTACTTTTTTTTTAGCTTGATAGACTTTTTCTTGGTTTTTGGTAGCCATGGCCTGTCATGATACCATCTCAGACAGTAGTATAGAGGCTTCATAAACATAGATGTTGATGGCAGATATTGAGGGGTCTTTCCTTTCTCTTCTTTATAATGAGACTGTGTTTTATTATTATATTCTATTCATGATAGATCAAGTGGATAGTTTGATCCCACAGATAGATTATTAGTACTATTACTCTATTTTTCTTCCGCTATTGAATTGACTGAATGAAGGCAAATAAGACTAGGTGGTCCTCTTGGGGCCTAGTAATAGCCTTCGGATGCCAGTCACGTCTAGGGTACCCTCCCGGGGCGTTACGTTGAAAGACAAATAAAGGCCTTTCTTTTTATAAAAAGAAGAAAAACAAATATGTTGCATTACATTTTCCATCATGTTGAATTAAAATAGAGACACAATCCATAATCAAATTCAATCAAACCCAAGCTCAACGAATATATTTTTCTATTTGGTACTTTTTTTCCTTCTTTAAAGAAGCTTCCAATGAATTCATGATAAGCAATATTTGAATTACATATGAAAAAGCGGTGTTATTTTGTTGCATTTTCAATTTGTACACAAAGACTTTTGTGGGGCATTGGCTATTATACATTGTACAAAAATAGAAAATTTAACTTTATTTCCATAATAATTACATGCATTAAATGAAGAAAGAGAAAAAAATGAACAAATTCAATTGTATCCTATAATGAGCCGCTGGTTGCTTTTGCCAATTGTCACAGCCCAATCTTAGGGTTGTGACCAGTGCCCGATAGGGGCACTTAGACACATACTAACCTGAATTTCTCAATTTATCCGACTTGGAAA
>JAABOM020059504.1:0-12750 GCA_011800125.2 Solanum clarkiae
GTGTTGTGGAAGATAATTAGACCTATGAGGAGGTCTTGGTAGAGATATTGGATAGACAAGTGAAGAGGTTGAGACACAATGACGTAGCATCCGTCAAAATCTTTTGGAGGAATCAACAAGATGAAAGTGCCACATAGGAAGCTAAGGAGGACATGAAAAATTGGTACCCATATCTCTCCCACTCTACTCAAGTTGAAAGAACTCATGTTTATGGTAACAAGTTTATGGTGATTTTGACATTTATATTGAAATTTTTGAAAATGACATTTAAGTGCATTTGATGCATTCATATCGGGCTGAAATCTTCATAATTACTTCTCTTATGCATGTTTCTTTGACATTCAAGGATGAATGTTCCCAAGGTGGAGATATTGAAACACCCCTCAGGCATTTCAGAATGCCCCATAATCATAATTTCCTCATATCTCAAAATTCATGCTTGATATAAATAATTTGACTTCATATTCTCGATCAGGGGGGAAAAATTGTATGGGAGATGGGTATAACCTATATTTTAGAAGACCCATAGCGAAAAATATATTCTTATTTTAGGATTTTCATTGGTTTTCCAAGTCCTGGGTGCGCCACTGTGTATTTTGAGCTCTGCGTCATGGCTGGGGCACGGACCAGTGCAATATTTTCCTTGCTTTATTTATTTCACCCAAAGACATAGGTTTAATATTCTTATGACCACTTAAATGTTAAATCTCCCATATTTAGTCATTCTTCAACTCTATAACTCACAAAACACTCTCTAAAACCTCTCTAAGATTCTACATTGAGTTTACTCATCATGTTTCACTATTGAATTGCATGATTTTGAACAAGTATCATGAACCCGCCATGTGTTTGATAGCATGACATAAACAGAATTGTCAAGTTATTGATGATCTATTACATAATTTTTACAAGTCAAGTAACTTTATGATGATTAAGGGCTTCAAGCATGTATTGAATTCATGAAAAGTATATAGGATGTTGCAAGTATCATGTTTAGCCGTACTTCAAGATTTTACCTTTCGTGAGCCATTCATGTTAAAGCAAGGGTTCATGTATGATTATTTTCTACTCTCATTTTCAAGTTAGGCTAACTAATAGAGGTTAAGCATGTTTATGAGCTACTCAAGTCATGTTATCATGTGTCTTACAAGCTATTCATGTTATGATTAAAGCATTATTATTTCAAGTATTTTTTGGGATTTGACTTTATATTGATTGATGCTTAAGATTGGGGGTCCACTCAAGGGGTCCTTATACAAAATCTTTAGTCACTAAACAATATGCAAACATAGGATTATGATCATTACCCTTGTTATACTAGTGGATCCATCTAGTTATACCACACCTTGTCGAGGGGGTGACATACCTCGATCAACTTGCTGAGGGGGTGACATGCCTCAGATTATTCATCATATGGTTTACAATTGTAAGTAGACCATACCTTATCGAGGGGTTGACATGCCTCGGTGACCTTATCGAGGGGGAGACATGCTACTACACCTTGCAAAGGGGGTGTCATGCCCTGGATTCCAAGTAGTAACTCGCTTGGTCTATGCCGGTTAAGGTCTCTTTCCATTAATGTATTATGTATTATGCAAGTTGGATGTTTTACAAGCATGTGTTATTACAAGTATTGAACATATGTGTTATACTGAGGGTTTCTTCAAGGATCTCATCTAAGCTTCAAATCTCTATTAATGTCTTCTTCAAGAACTTCACAAAAGCTAAGATATGTGGTGTTGAACCATTGGATCCTTTCACCCATGGTGCCTAAGCTTCCTTTTTACAAATATTGCATGATTTAAAGTTGATTTTACATATGGGTCTTGAATATTGAGAAATTTACTGTATAGTGATTTATTTTGTGAAAGTATGGTGGTTTTAGCATGTTTTAAGCTTCAAATCTTGGACGTAGTGTTAAATTTGATGAGGGGTTTTGATATGAATGTATTCGGCTTGTCGGAAAAAGGTTTTACCACTGATTTTCCTGCATTATTTCTTTTAAAATTTCATGCTCTTTTACTCTCAAGGTGTTTGGTAAAATGTTCGATTATGGTTTCTTAAGAAATTGAAGGTCCAAAGAATGAGATATGATATGAATAATTTTATAATAATGAAATGAGGTTTAGTATATATTTATTCCTACATGAGATATTGCATTTGAGCCTATGGTTAATCCTATATAAAGTGTTACATAGACCATGCCTGATCCGACGAGAAACGAGCCTGGGTAACCATGTGAGGGGTTTATACTCCGTTACCATGGATTTTTGGGGTGTGACCATCATTAACCATGCGAGGGGTTTATACCTCATCACTATGGATGGCGGTTGTGACCACTATCAACCATGCGAGGGGTTTATACTTCGTCACCATGGATGGCATGGTGCGACCACCATCAACCACCAAGGGGTTTATACCTTGGATAGCTTGCTTAGTCTCATTCTTCACATATGATATTCTATATGAGCATGATATACTTAAGAATGATTTACTTATGCATTGGTCATACATGCCATCTTGCTATAATATGCTTATTGTCTATTGTTTTGCATTTTGGATTATGATGCCTATCTCTTGCTACATTGTATCAGACATACTTAGTACATTCGAACATACTAACGCATACTCTTGCCTACATTATATAACCATGTAGGAACTGGTGCCTGGTTTATCATCCTCCTCCTCCACGTGGCTAGGCGGTGCTATTCCAAGCTTGTTGGTGAGTCCTCCATTTCGGGGACTTTGGTTTATGTATTTTCTCCATTATCTATGTATTTAGGCACTAGCTAGTGCTATCTTTGACTACGAGGGTGAGCCCGGTTGCATTGTCTTGGCCCCCGCTCTTTCTATGTTTTAGAGGTGTATGTTGGACAAGGTGTGTACTATGTATGAGCTTGACTCTTGATTTTTGACTTCGATGTTGATGCAAGTTTTTTCCCTTAGTTCATTGCCCTTACTTTCATTTGTATATGTCTTTGTATGCTTCTACAACCAAGGACATGTGACGATATGCTAAGAGGCTTGTTTGGGGTCCCTTCGGGTTCCCTATTCACTGTGTCACGTCTAGGCCCTAGGTTTGTGTAGTGATAAACTTTGTATTAAAGCACTAGGTTGATAGATCGTCAAAGTCCAACATACCATGTCAATTAGAGTGTTATTCATGGTTGTGAAGTGCGCCATGACTCTAAATAGGAGGCTATGAGATGTTTTAGGAAATGTTTCCCTTCTTCATATCCTAAGTCATGCTATAGCGGTATGATAAGTATTTCCTCCTATGATTGTTCTTTGCTATGCTAGATCCTGTCGAATAAAAGAGGAAGACGGGCCTAAACTCCAAGGAGCAACCTACCATTGGTGATCTCCGGTATACCCTTATTACGCTTGCCCAAGTGGTCGTCAATCAAGTCCAACAAGGTCCCAAGCCCCTCTTGATGCTACCTTGGGATCTAGGGTAAGGGATTTCGTGAGGATGAATCCTTCGGTTTTCCATGGGTCAAAGATGGATAAAGATCCACAAGAGCTTATTGATGAAATCTACTATATATTATTTATTATAGATGTGGGGCCAAATGAAAAGCCAGAGTTGGTGGCTTACCAACTCAAGGGCATGGAAAAAATTTGGTTTGATAAATGGAAAGGTGAGAAAGGTAATGACTATGTGGTGCTTTGGGAGGAATTCAAGTTGGCCTTTCTTAATCGGTTCTTTTCTCTCGAGCTTAGAGAAGCAAAGTTAGTTGAGTTTATGAACTTGACACAAGATGGAATGGGTGTGAGGGAGTATGCCCTCAAATATAATAAGCTCTCGAAGTATGCTCCTCACTTGGTGGCCGATTCTAGGTCAAGGATGAATAAGTTTGTTATGGGGGTCTCCGATTTGGTAAGTGAAGAATGCCGATCCGCAATGCTTATTAGTGACGTGGACTTATCTTGGTTGATGATATATGTCGAGCAAATAGAAAAGGAGAAGTTGAGAAAGAGGAGGGGCCATGAGGCCAAGAGGGGCCAATTTGAAGGCAAGTTTCCTAAGGGTGTTAGATTTCCTGAAGGGCAAAGGCCTCCTTATGCTACTAATAGGGGGTTTGCCAATGACTTCCCTAGGCCTCGAGTTAATGTTCGGATGGCTCCTAATGATGTTTGTCCTAGATGTGGATGGAATCGTAAGGGGCCATGCTTGAAGGGTTCTAATGCATGCTTTGAACGTGGGAGCTTGGCCACAAGAAAGTAGATTGTCCAAGAAATCATAGCAAGGTTCAGGGTGCAAATGCGGTTCCATTGGATAGAGGTGGTCCTCAAGGCGGTGCCCCAAGGCATAATCGCTGTTATGCTCTACACGAGAGCCAAGGGGTTGGTAAGGTTCCCGATGTTGTTACTGGTATGTTGAAATTTTTTTATCTTGATGTATATGCTTTGATTGATCTAGGTGCCACCCTTTCCTCTGTTACCCCATTTGTTGCTAAAAAGTTCCATGTTGAGTCAGAATTCTTGCATGAGTCATATGAAGTGTCTAGTCCTATTGGTGCATCCATTGTTGATAGGAAGGTGTATAGGAATTGTCTGGTTTACATATTGCATAAAATCCTACCTTGTGATCATGTTGAATTAGCTATGGTTGATTTTGATGTTATTCTTGGGATGGATTGGTTGCATGTATATACTTCTATTGATTGTAGAACTCATAGGGTCATGTTTCAATTACTAAATGAGCCCATCCTTGAGTTGGAAAGTCATGACGTGGTAGTAAAGGGTAGATTCATCTCAGTATTAAAGCCCGTAGGTTGATTTCGAAGGGGTGTTTGTATCATCTTGTAAGGGTCAAAGATGTGAAGCCCAAAGTCCCTACCATTGAGTCGGTTTCGATTGTGAATGAGTTTCTTGATGTCTTCCCAAATGACCTTCTAGTGTCTCTCCGGAAAGGGAGATAGATTTTGGAATAGATCACCTTCCCTACACCCAACCTATCTCAATTTCCCCTTACCGTATGGCCCCAAGGGAGTTGAAGGAGTTAAAGGAGAAATTAAAGGATTTGTTGGAGAAGGGATTTAGTAGATCTAGCCAATCCCCTTGGGTGCACCGGTGTTGTTTGTAAAGAAGAAAGATGGGTCGCTTAGAATGTGTATTGACTACCGACAACTCAATAGGGTAACTATAAAGAATAGATATCCTCTTCTAAATATTGATGACTTGTTTGACCAATTGCAAGGAGCTAGTTTTTCTCAAAGATTAATCTTCGATCCAGGTACCATCAAGTGAGGGTAAAAGAGTGTGATATTCCTATGACGTTCTTTCAGACTTGATATGGGCATTATGAATTTGTGGTGATGTCCTTTGGGTTGACTAATCAACCGGCCATCTTCATAGAACTAATAAATAGAATCTTTAACCCCTACCTTAATTCCTTTGTTTTGGTCTTCATTGATGATATTTTGATCTATTCACATAGTAGAGAAGAGCATATGAGTCATTTGAGGGTTGTGTTACAAAGGTTAAGGGAGGGGAGATTGTATGCTAAATATGATAAGTTTGAATTTTTGTCGAAGGAGGTTGCATTTTTTGGTCATGTGGTGTCGGGGGATGGCATAAAAGTGAATCCTAAAAAAACCAATGTTATTAGGAATTAGCCTAGACCATTGACACCATCAGATATTAGGAGTTTCTTAGGCCTTATAGGTTACAATAGAAGGTTTGTGAATGGGTTCTCCTCCATTGCTTCTCCTACGACAAAATTGATTCAAAAGAAGGTGAAGTTTGTGTGGACCGATGAACGTGAGAAAAGTTTCCAAATATTGAAAGATAAAATTGTGTCCACTCCTATATTGTATCTACTGGAAGGTCTTGAGAGTTTGTGTATTGCAATACATCTAGAGTTGTTTGTGTTGTGTATTAGTGCAAAATGGTAAGTTCATAGCCTATGTTTCTAGGAAACTCAAGGTGCATGAAAAGAACTACCCTACCCATGATCTTGAATTAGTTGTCGTGGTGTTCACATTAAGATTTGGTGACATTATTGTATGGGGTGCATGTTGATGTCTTCATCGATCATAAGAGCCTTCGATATGACTTCACTCAAAAAGATCATAACTTGAGACAAAGAAGGTGGCTAGAACTCCTTAAGGACTATAACATGAGAATGTGTTATCATCCGGTAAGGCTAATGTTTTGGCAGATGCTTTGAGTCGGGTTTCTATAGGTAGCCTAGCTCATGTGGATGATGGTAATAGGGACATGCATAGATTAGCTAGATTGGGGTGATGTTGGAAGATGTGGGTGATGGTGTTGTTGTAAATGATGGTTCTAAATCTTCCTTGATTACTGAGGTGATAGCTAAACAAGATCTAGACTCCTCCTTGCTTGAGTTGAAGGCCTTGGTGAAAGAGAGCAAAATAGAGGTTTTCCCTCAAGGGGGATATGGGGCCCTTAGACACCAAGGTCGATTGTGTGTGCCATGTGGTGATGATTTGAAGAGAGAATTCTTGATGAAGCCCATAATTCCTCTTATTCTATCCACCCCAGCTCCACAAAAATATAGAGTCTTGAGGGAGGTGTGTTGGTCGGGAGGCATGAAGAGAGATATTGCCAAATTTGTTTCTGATTGCCATAGTTATCAACAAGTCAAAGTCGAACATCAAAAGTCGGGTGGTCTAACCCAAGACATAGAGCTTCCTACTTGGAAGTGGGAGTCGATTAACATAGACTTTGTGGTTGGGTTGCCTAAGACAAGTAAAGGTCTTGATTCCATTTGGGTGGTGGTTGATAGAATGACGAAATCGGCTAACTTTTTATTGGTCAAGACTACTTATGGGGATGAGGAGTATGCAAGGTTGTATATCCATGAGTTAGTTAGGCTACATGGGGTTCCCATATCCATTATATCGGATCATGGTGCACAATTTATTTCACACTTTTGGAGATCTTTTCAAAGGGGTCTTGGTAGCAAAGTTCACCTAAGTACAGCCTTCCACCCTCAAATAGATGGGCAAGATGAAAGGACAATTCAAACACTTGAGAATATGCTTAGAGCTTGTGTCTTTGATCTTAAAGGTAGTTGGGATGACCATATTCCATTGATTGAGTTTGTTTATAACAATACCTATCACTATAGTATCAGTATGGCTCCTTTTGAGGCTCTTTATGGGAGACTTTGTAGATCACCTGTCGATTGGTTTGAGGTTGGAGAGGTGGCTTTGTTGTGACCATATCTTGTTATGGATGTTCTTGAGAAGGTTACGATAATTAGGGAAAGATTAAGGACAACCCAAAGTCGTTAAAAATCTCATGCCGATGTGAGAAGAAGAGACATAGAATTCCAAGTGGGTGATTGGGTTTATTTGAAGGTTTCTCCGATTAAAGGTATGGTGCGGTTTGGCAAAAAGGGATAGTTGAGTCCAAGGTATGTTGGTCCATATGAGGTGATAAAGATGGTTGGCAAGGTAGCATATGAGTTAAAGTTGCCTAGCGAAATGAATTTGGTTCATCCGGTATTCCATTTTTCTATGTTGAGGAAATGTGTTGGTGATCCTACTGCCATTGTGCCTCTTGATGTTGTGGGTGTTTTTGAGGACAACTTAACCTATGAGGAGGTTCTTGTTCAGATCTTGGAGAGACAAGTAAAGAGATTGAGAAAAAAAGATGCAGCATTTGTTAAGGTTCTTTGGAAGATCCAACAAGTCGAAGGTGCTACTTGGGAGGCCGAAGCGGATATGCAAAAGCAGTACCCTTATCTCTTACACTCCATTAAATCCTATGGTACTAATTATAAGTCCTCTATGTGACTTCAAGACTTACATTCCAGCCCCTATGTCATTCATGTGCATTCATGTTTAAGTTGGCAATTTTTGAAGATTTCACACTTATGATGGGATTTCGAAAGTGATGTTTAAAATGTATTGTTGCATTCATGTTGGGTATGATTTTTTCATGATTATTCCGGTCCTGTATGACTTTTGTACATTCATGGATGAATGTTCCCAATGGTAGATATTGAAACGATCCCAAAAAGTGCCTGAAAATGTACCTCGGAAGTGCCCGGAATGTTGTTTGGCATATATCTAAAAATTCATTTGTAATTTCAAAAATTCGACTTCATATTCTTGTTCAGGGGGTCCAAATTAGGGTGACAAGGGTCTAACCTCAATTTGAATGCAAAGGAATAGAATTATGAAATTTCGCTTGGTGAGATTTCCAGAGTGCATCCGTGACCTCTCCACAACGCGGAGAGTTGTTATTTCTGCACTGTCTTCTCCTAGTTCACCCAGATTTTTCTAAGTGTTGAGCCTAAGTTTTCCCAAACATACTTTCACCTATACATAGCCTTATTTCACCGTCATATTACCCAAAAACATTCCCCAATATTTCCCCAAGAACTTAAACTCATTCTAACCCTAAATTCAAGTCCAAAACTCAAGTCCAATCTCAAGGATTTCTTCAAGGATGTCACCCAAGCTTCAAATCTCCATCAAAGTCTTCTTCAAGAACTTCACAAAAGCTAAGGTATGTCGTGTTGAACTATTGGGTCCTTTCACCCATAGTACCTAAGCTTCCTTTTTACTCATATTGCATGATTTAAAATTGATTTTACATGTGGGTCTTGAATATTGAGAAATTTGCCGCACAATAATTTCAGTTTATGAAAGTATAGTGGTTTTAGCAAGTTTTGAACTTCAAATCTTATATTTATTGTTGGATATTATGAGGGGTTTTAACATAAATGTCTTAGGGGTGTTGCAAGGTTGTTAATTAAAGGGTTTACCACTGATTTTCATATATATGATTTCATCTCTAAATTGCATGCTCTTTTACCCCTATTACATGCCCCAAGGTGTTTGATAAAATATCCAATTATGGTTTCTTAAGGAATTCAAGGTCCAAAGCATGATATATGATATAAATAATGTTATGATGATGAAATGAACTTCGGTATAGGTTTATTCTTACAAGAGATATTGCATTAGAGCATATGGTGAATCCTATATAAATTGCATAGACCATGCCCGATCCGAGGGGAAACGAGCCTGGCTAACCATGTGAGGAGTTTATACTTTGTCACTATGGATATTTTGGGTGTGACCATCATCAACAATGTGAGGGGTTTATACCTCGTCACCATGGATGGCGGGTTGCGACCACCATCAACCATGCGAGGGGTTTATATATCATCACAATGATAGCGGGATGTGACAACCATCAACCACCAAGGGGTTTATACCTTAGATAGCTTGCTTCGTCTCATTCTTCACATATGATATTCTATATGATCATGATATACTTGAGCATGATTTACTTATGCATTGATCATATATGCCATCTTGCTATAATATGCTTATTGTCTATCATTTTGCATTTTGGATAATGATGTCTATCACTTGCTATATTGCATCCCACATAGTACAAACGTACTAACGCATACTCTTGTCTACTTGATATCACCATGTAGGAACCGGTGACCGACTTGATCATCCTTCTCCTCTATGTGGCTAGGTGGTGCTATTCCAAGCTTGTTGGTGAGTCCTCTATTTCGGTGACTTTGGTTTATGTCTTTTCTCTATTATCTAAGTATTGAGACACTAACTTGTGTTATCTTTGACTATGAGGGTGAGCCCGATTAACTTGTCTTGGCCCCCACTGTTTCTAAGTTTTAGAGGTGTATTGTAAAATCCCACATCTTACAATACTAGTACTATGCAATAGAAATATGATATGGTTTTGTCAAATCAGTGCCCATTTTTTAAAAGTGCTTGAATCTCCGATTAAAGGCTGATATGTATGTCTAACACTAAAGAGGGTCAAGTGTAAATAAGTTTTAAGTAGAATTGAGGAGATCACGACCTTAAATGAATTGAGAGAAGTGAGGTGCTTGTAGGACTTGGGAAGCTAGCAGGTAAGTCACCTACTTGCTTAGCTTAAATTTGCTAGCTAAATAGAGACGAAGTTCCACGTCGAATTTGTCCAAGTCCGATTATGAATAAAGCCATGTTAAGGGTGTAATTTTAGCCCATGTTTTAGCATCACAAATGGACTATATTTTTAGTCCAATAGTAATAGAGAAAGGGCCCAAGTACTACAAAACTCACTTGGTGAGTTGGGCCAAAACTAACCAAGAGAAAGGAAACAAAATAGGCAGCAAAGGCCCAACCAATATGAACCCAATAAGGCCCAAGTGAAAGGCGTAAAATTGTACTTTAATTTCTTGATAAAGTAAGACTTAAAATGACAAAGTTAAGTCATCCAAGTGATCCTTTAAGAGGGGCTTAAAATCATCTCACTCAAGTCATTTAACTTGAACAAAAAAATTATATTTTCTTAAGGATTTTTCTCTACACTTCTTAACTTTGTAAAGCAGCCAAAAGGAGATTTTAGGATTCTTAAGGAGGACCTCATCCTTGAAGTTAAAGGTAAGTGATTATAGTTGTGTGTTTAGTACAGTTTTCTTATGCAAAACAAGAGACTATGTTGGTTATGTCTCTTCTGAAATTGTTGGACAACATGTGTTCCAAAAGTTGTTGTACATTTTTCTTGTTTATTTGGAAGATTTTCTCTTTTTGTTTGGATTTATTATGAATAGAGGCTACTATTCTTAATGAGTATTGGTTCTATAATGATGTATAAAGGTTTCTGCACCTTTTTTATAGTCCGTAAAAGTAAGTTCTTGTGAGATATCGTAATTGTGCTCGTAATAGAAATTTGTGGGCTGATTGATTGGGGGCTATGGTATCACGTCCTCCACCTATTTTGAGGACTATTTTTGAAATTTTTGAGGACTGTTTATATGTATAAATTTTATGGGAACAGTTTAGTTGAAGTTGGTAAAGTTTTGGAATTGTCAACGTCGTTATATAGCGAAGGGATGTAACGTTTTGCCGCCTATTTGTATGTTGCATAGAATTTTTGTGTGTTGTGCTTTGTGGGCTATTGTAAGACAGTTATGGCACTAAAACAGGCTGCACATGATATGTATATTAGAATGTGTATTAGAAAATACGATTAGGTGCGGAAAAGTTAAAAGAATACTCTCGGGTTTACAATTATACGCTTGTTGCCTGTATGTTGTTTTTTTTATGAGATTAGGATGCCATGATGTATCTATTGGCCGCTAATGCTAGTTTTATCACCTAGTATGTTGTAGATAAATATTTGAAGGAAGGGAAGGTTATCTCAAGGTTATACAGCGAGGTATGTAAGGCTACTTGAGTTCATATTTTTTGGCATGAAACATAGATCCCTCTTTGATACATAAAGGCACTTACCAACTCCGACACAACTATTAACTATGTCTCAACTCTTTCACATGTTCATATGCTCCCATACATAGTCACCTTTATATCTATATACATACATCGATACCAGGATACACGAACTCGTTCTACTAAATAAAGTTCATGTGTTGTTCTGCCTCCTATACATTTCATTATTTGTGTAACTCACTCCTTTCATTATGGTGTTGTCTTTTGTGATTAATTACATGTCACATGTTGTATCTGCAGTCCTACAGCTCTAATATTACGACCACCAAAAGAATCATCTCAAAGGTAATTGAAAGATAAAGTAAAGTACATTGCTTATTGATTGGTGGTAACTCCAGGGGTGGAAGACTCACCTAGCCAGGGTCAATCCTATCACTGGTGTGGCCTAAGGGGTTAAAGAAAAAGCGAAGCCACGGACGATCCCAATATAGGTTTACCACTAATCAGCTGGTCATTTTGTATTACATGCTATGCATAAATTATGCAATAAAGGTAAAATAATATAAAGAACATAAAGTACATGATCCCACAGTATAAATAAAGGTGGTTTCTTATCCTACACTAGTGCATAGTTCCCATTTGAGTTGTTGCTTCATATACAATATTTCTTGCCTTACATATTTAGTACGTTATCTCATACTAACGTCCCTTACGGTGGACCTGCATTTTATGCTGCAGGTACAGGTTCTAGTAGATCTCCCCAGTAGGAGTACAGGATATCCAGCTGTTGTTACCAAGCTCCAGGTTGCTTCGGAGCTTTGTGTTTCTAGAGCTTATATTTTTGTATTGTATAGTTAGTCGAGGCGGGGCCCGTCCTGACACTTATCAGATACTTTTTCTTATCTAGAGGCTTTGTAGACAATGTAAATTAAAGTATGGTCATGTCTCGTACTTTAAACAGTGTGGCCCCAATGGCCTAGCCATATGCATTTCCTTTTGGCTTGTTATCACTATTTATTTTCTTAAAGGCATGTCAAATGTAGATATCACTTATAGTACATAAAGAAAGCGCATGGATACAGGTTGGTTCTCCCGAGCCTCATTAGCAACGGGTGCTAGTCCTCCCTAACAGGACTTTGGGCCTAACATGTATGTTGGACAAGGTGCATACCATGTATCAGCTTAACTCTTGACTTTTGATTTTGATGTTGATGTAAGTTTTTCCCTTAGTCTTGTGGCCCATATTTTATTTGTATATGTCTTTGTATGCTTTCGCAACCAAGGATGTGTGACGATATGCTTAGAGGCTTGTTTGGGGTCCCTTTGGGTTCCCGATTCGTCGTATCACGTCTAGGCCCTAGGCTTGGGTTGTGACAGGAAGCTCGATTACGAGCCGTAAAACACAATACTGGCCGTAAAGCAGCTCATGAGGCGTGCCAACCCAGTTATCTTATTTTGTTTAGGATATGTATTTTAATCATTACGAATAGATTTTTAGGTTATTTTTCTTACAAATTTCCAATTGTTAGCAGAAATATAGTGAGATAGAGTAGAGAAAACATTGGAGAGT
>JAABOM020059505.1:0-12749 GCA_011800125.2 Solanum clarkiae
TACAAGAAAAAAACATTTTTGGAAGAATAATAATGGGAGGAAAAAAAGATGTTGGAAAAGTTTATGTGATTTTTGGTATATTATTACGTGTTGTATATATATAATAAGAAAATGATGTTGTGTGGTGGTACTATTTATAGCAGTGGACCTAGGTTTAAAATAAATTTTAGAGCCCTTTCCTTTTCGACCTATAAAATTTTTTAAAGATCTTTCATTGTGTTTAATTTCAAAATTAATTTTATACATGTGACCATTAACGAGAAAATATATATTGTAACTAAATAGAAATGAACAATATCGGTCAGACTCAAATCTTTAATTACATAATTCAATTTTTCACAAAAAAAAAATTAAAATATTTTAATAAAGTCGAATCAAAAAATCTCGATTCACGATAAATTCATGACATGATTTCAATCGGATAACCACTCTCATCAATGCCAACTATAATTTAGAATAGTGTTTAATTTTTATCTTTCAAATTTATAACAGTGGACCTAGGTCTAAAACAAATTTAAAATAATTTTAGGGTCCTTTCCTTTTGGGACTATTAAGAATTTCAAAGATCTTTCATCATGTTTAATTACAAAATTGATTTTATACATATTATCATAAACGAGAAAATAAATGCTATAGTTAAATAGCAGTGGTCCATATCAGTCAGACACAGGCTTTTAGCTATTGAATCTAACGCTCCACTAAAAATAAAGAATTCAGAATATTTTGATAAATCAAGGGTTGCTCGTCTGATGAAATAAAATCGAGTCAAAAGATCTCGATTTGAGACAAATTCATGAAAAAATGATAGCTCTTAAGATCTATTCTAATCTTTAATTGGACATAATTTCAATCAAATAATCATTCTTGTTAATGCCAACGATAATTTAGAATGATGTTTAATTTTATCTCTCAAATTTATAATTATTAATTTTGAGCACAAATTTTTTAAAAAAATATTTTATTTCTCATTATATATACAACACATAACAATCAACCCAAAAGTAGCTCATTAATTTTCAACTTTTTTCTGTTTCTTTCTATTATTATTGAACCACCATGCATGATTTCTCCTTGTAAGTTCATTCTCTTGCCCATTCTTAACAACATATCTACCATGTATGTCTAAGCAATCATGAGGTCAGAAATTTTAGTCATGAATTATTTTTATAAAACATATATGATATGATTGGATGGATAGTGTCGTATGACTCGATTCTTAATTTTTCGTAGGACCAAATATAAATTATTTAATGTGATTTTTCTTTAAAAAAAAAAGTAATTATATATAATTTAATTCCTCTCAAACACATATAAACAAGTTTTTTTTTTTTTGTAATTTGAGATTATTTAAAATTCATAAATTTCAAATTAAAATTTTTATTTTTAATTTTCCAAATTTCATGTATAGAGAAAACTTAATACATGTGCTAACTCTCTCTCTCTCTCTCATTTTTTTTTTTTGGCTATATGTTAGAAAAATATAATGTCAACCAAAATCATTTCACTCGTCCATCACTTCTCAAGTTTCTTGATTTTGATACCTCCCTATTAAGTATATATTTAATGCACAATATATAAATATTTTTTTTAGTTTAATTTTAGCTGATATTTATAATTTTTTAAAATTTTGAATATGTGCTAATTGATATTTAATAAATTAATTTGCATAAAATACACTTGAACATAATTGTCTTATTTCATATAAGACATGTATACTTAATTGATCAACTTTATACATAAGACATGTATACTTAATTGATCAACTTTATACAAATTGTAACATTCCCTGAAAATATCAAAATGTCCCTAAAATGTAATTGTGTGCACAATGCGTCTTCCAAAGTTTTGATGCGAAATCCAAGACCGGATTTGCAATCAGCGGGGAAAATCGAGTCGGAAAATGGTCTCGACCCGATTTAAGAGCAATCGGAGCGAAAAATAGTTTTCGTTAATTAATTCGAAGACAGTGTCTGTCCGCATCCTTGGCGCGATGCGGACAAGACGCGCATCAACACTTATTATTTTTTATTAATATTTCAATGGGATCTGAAAATTTATGGAAAAAGCGAAAATGCACTGGTCCGCGTCCCTGGCGTGTCGCAGACCAGTGTACATATTTTCAGACTTTTTCTTTTAATTACGGGAAGGATATTTTGGTCAATCTCTATCCATTTTTAAGTCTCAAAACGTGTTTTAAGTATTAAATTCATACGAAAGGGTTTTACAAACCCATTTTTTCTAAGTCTAAACGAGAGTTCCTGAGATAAAGAAGAACAGAGAGTGGAGGGTTTCTCGTTTGGAAGTGAATTCTTAGAGGAGAACTTGATTATTCGTCATTCCAGGTATGTAAAGCATACCCAGAGCATGAAATTGTTCTTCCATGTGTCCCAATACATGTAGTAGATTGACAATTGATAGTTGATGAGTCTTGAGTAGTATTATTGAAGAACTTCTTGGACATTATCTTTATTTCTTGAACATTATCTTTAATTTCCATATATTGTCTCAACTTGATGATGATCATACTTGTATTTATTGATTATAAGCATTACTGTATGATTGCATACCTAAAATTTCATGATCCCCCTTGTTTAATACTTCAAGAATGAACTTAAGGGTAACGTCTAGAGCCTTGATTATCTGAATGTGTAAATTGTTGGAGTTTGGGTCCTCGGATGAGGGTATTGATGACTGAACTGATTGGAATTAGTGTTCTTAGAGCCTAATGTAATTGGACCTTAGTTTTGAAGGAATGATCTTACTCCTTAAGTTGATAGATGATGAGTACACTGAGTGTTCTTGGCCATAGGGGCTGAGCAATGGCACTTCCTGATGAATTGATAGACTTATGAGCATATTGAGTCCTAGGAGGAGTATTGACTACCGAGTATGAGTAAGAGTGAGTCTCACTCACACTTGGTAACTCCGTGGCCAGTGTAGAAGAGAATTGGACCGTAAGAACAGATGTTTCCTTAGTCCCAAAAGAGGACTTAATGTTATTATAACCCCTTCCGATGTACTCCCTGCTACCCCGATAAGGTACTGGGCAGATGTCACAACGATATTACTTCTTTTTACCATTACCGGCTCATAGGTGGTGGGTGTAGGTCCAAGAAACTCCCAGATAAGTCCCATGATGATAGTACTCTGTTGTTGATGTGATAGTGTGAGTCTAGATCGATGGTGATGTGATAGAGTTCTATTCCTTACCATGAGTTGAGGTTGAGTTTGATGAGTTGTTATCATTTACTTTAGCCCATTTTACATACAGTACATCCCACACACTGACGCCCTTTGGCGCTGCATCATTTTATGATGCAGATTCTGTAGACAGAGGACTTCAGCAGCCTAGTCATTGAGGTTCACGGATTTCTAGACAGAGACTTGGTGAGTCCTCCCTGCTTTTGGAGAACATATTCATTCTTTATTATCTATTTTGATGTCTTCTGTTCTTGATTGTGGTAGCTATGGCCTGTTATGGTACCTTCTTAGAGGATAGTTATAGAGGCTTCATATACACAGACAGTTGATTGTTGATGTCGGGATTGCTTATTTCCTATTTCTTTTCTATCGAATACTTCTTTCATACTTTATATGTTAGATATTGTGATAGCCCACTGATATTCTATTATTCTCTATATATCTTTCGCATATGAGTTGATTGAACGAATGCAATGAGACTAGGTGGTCCGCTTGGGGGCTAGCCTCCAAGTGCCAATTACTTCTAGGGTACCCTCTCAGGGCATGACAAAATTGGTATCAGAGTACAGAGTTTGAGTGTCCTAGGGAGTTTATGAAGCCGTGTTTAGTAAAATCTTGTTTATGGGCGTGTTGTGCACCACACTTCATAAGAAGGAGGCTATAGGACATTAGAAAAAGTTACCCTTCTTTGATGATCTGAATTCGTGCGATAGAGTTTAACTGTATGGAAATATAATTTTAACTCGTGCATCATACGTTTACAAAAAGTGCTGCCAAAGAGAACAACCGCTCAGAGAGATGCCCCAGCCCCAGCTGCTGCGAATGCTCAACCAGAGGTCCCTATTCATTTAGAGGCTAGGAGACGGGGATGCCCCGCTAGGACTGCTGAGGTCCCACAGGCACCCCCGGTTCAGCCCCAACTAGCTCCCACTATCTAGGCATAATATAGGGGAGCCATAACTATACTGACTCAGTTGGTGGCCTCCCAGGGAAATAGTCAAGGTACGCAAGCTCCTAGCTCTAGCTCACAGGAGTCCTCGGCTGCAACCTGACTTAGAGAATTCCTAAGGATGAACCCGCCAGTGTATACAGAGTCGAAGGTGGAAGAGGACCTAGAGAACTTTATTAATGAGATGTATAACGTTCTGAAGATGATGATGCTGATGAATTGAGGGAGTTGAGCTAGCCTCCTACGAATTGAATGATGTTGCTAATGTATGGTACAATCAATGGGAGGAGAGTAGAGGTGAGAGTGCGGAGCCTGCAGCCTGGGAGGAGTTTGAGACAACCTTCCTTGGCCACTTCTTTCCTCAGGAGTTGAGGAAGGTGAAGGTGGATGAGTTCGTGAATTTGAAGTAGGGAGCGATGACCGTGAAAGAGTATAGCCTCAAGTTCATCAAGCTGTCCAGGTGTGGTCCGGAGATGGTGGCAGACATGAGGGCGAGGATGAGGAAGTTCGTGTTTTGTCTGGGCAGACATGTGCAGAAAGAATATAAGGTGGCTTTATTAATTCCTAGGATGGACATCTCTAGAATTATGGTGTATGCCCAGCAGACAAAAAAGAATAAGAGGAAAGATAGAGAGGAGCAGATGAACAGGAAGACAAAATCAACTGGGCATGAGCCTAGCCAGAAGAGGCAGAATAAGGGTGACAAGTCCTACTTCCAAAAGTGATCATCTTATCATGCACCTTCGACAGCGAGTTCCCCCGTGCAGCCAAACATGTATGATCAGAAGTCACACGGATTCCAGAATTCTAGGGCTCAGGGCACCCAATCTCAGGCCAGTGTGACCCAGGGCCCGAAAGGAAAGCCACCTTGTGGCAATTGTGGGAAGCTCCATATGGGGAGGTATCGTCTGGGCATGGATACTTGTTTTCTATGTGGGTAGGCAGGTCATTTTCAACATGAGTGCTTGAAGAGGAGACAAGGTGTAGAGAGCAATAGGGTACAATCCTCTGCAACATCCCCAGCTGGCAGTTAGCAGAGGGGTAATACCATTACTGGTATAAGAGGCAGGATGAACCACTTTTATGCTATGGGTAATCGAAAGGAGAAGGAGGTTGCACCAGATGTTGTCACGGGTATGCTTTAAGTCTTTTCTTTTTATTGTTATGCATTGCTCGATCCGGGTGCCACCTTGTCTTTTGTGATCCCTTTTATGGCTAATAAGTTTGGGTCTCTTGCAGAGTGTTTGCTTGAATCTTTTGTTGTTTCTATCCCTACTAGTGAGTCTATCTTAGCTGAGAGAGTATACAGGGATTGTGTAGTTTCTATCTATAATAGAGATACCTTAGCTGACTTGGTAGAATTGGAGATGGTTGACTTTGATGTGATACCTGGCATGGATTGGCTTCATGCCTGTTATGCTTCTGTTGACTATAGAACGCTGATTGTTAAATTTCAATTTCCTAATGAGCCTATCTTAGAGTGGAGAGAGAGTTTTGTTTCCCCTAAGGGAAAATTCATCTCTTACCTTAGAACTAGAAAGCTGATCTCCAAAGGTTGCTTTACCACCTCGTGCGAGTCAAGTCTAATGATGTTGAATCATCTACTCTTCAATCAGTCCCTATTGTAAATGAGTTTCCTGAGGTGTTTCGTGATGATCATCCTGGATTCCCTCCTGATAGGGAGATTGACTTTGGAATTGATGTTCTTCCCGAGACCAAACTTATCTCAGTTCCACCTTATAGAATGGCCCCCACAAAGTTGAAAGAATTGAAAGAACAGTTGAAAGACTTGCTAGAGAAAGGGTTCATTAGGACTAGTATCTCACCTTGGGGTGCTCTTGTCCTATTCGTGCATATGAAAGACGAGTCTCTCAAAATGTGTATAGACTACCGACAGCTGAACAAAGTCACTATACAGAACAAATATCCTCTTCCCAGGATAAATGATCTATTTGACCAACTTCAGAGTGCTACGTGTTTCTCCAAGATAGACCTCATATCGGGTTATCATCAACTGAAGGTGAGGGAAAGTAACATCCCAAAGACAGCCTTTAGGACACGATATGACCACTTTGAGTTCTTGGTCATGTCCTTCAGGTTGACAAATGCACCTGCAGCTTTCATGGATTTGATGAACAGGGTATTCACACCATATATTGATATGTTCATGATTGTATTTATCAATGATATCCTGGTACTTTCTAAGGATGAGGAGGAGCATGCTAATCACCTTAGAGTGGTTTTGCAAACACTCAAAGATCATGAGTTATATGCAAAATTCTCAAAGTGTGAGTTTTGGCTCAAGACCGTGGCCTTCTTGTAGCTATGTTATTTCAGGAGATGGTATTCGAGTAGATACCCAAAAAATTAAAGTGGTTAAGAATTGGCGAAGACCAACTTCTCTAACAGAAATAAGAAGTTTTGTGGGTTTAGCAGGCTACTATTGCAGATTTGTTGAAGGCTTCTCATCTCTGTCAGCCCCGTTAACTAAGTTAACTCAGAAGAAGGACAAGTTTCAATAGTGTGAGGCATGTGAAAGGAGTTTTCACGAGTTGAAGACTAGATTGACTACAACACCGGTATTAACCTTGCCAGATGAGACGAGGGACTTCGTGATATATTGTGATGCATCCCGAGTGGGATTGGATTGTGTGCTTATGCAGAGAGGGAAGATGATAGCTTATGTTTCCAGGCAGCTTAAGATCCATGAGAAGAACTATCCGACTCATGATCTTGAGTTGGCAGCAGTGGTATTCGCACTTAAAATATGGCGTCACTACTTGTATAGAGTGCATGTGGACGTGTTCACTGATTACAAGATCTTACAGTATGTGTTCAGCCAGAAAGAGCTCAACCTGCGGTAGAAGAGATCGCTCGAGTTGCTCAAGGATTATGATATGAGCATTCTCTACCACCCAGGTAAGACTAACATTATTGTCAATGCTCTTAGTAGGATGTCTATGGGTAGCACTGCGCATGTAGAGGAAAGAAAGAGAGAACTAGCAAAGGAAGTGCATAGATTAGCTCGACTGGGAGTGCAACTTGAAAAGAAGAATGAAGGTGAAGTCAATATTCAGAATGGGTCTGCTTCATCCTTAGGTGTTAGAAGTGAAGGAAAAGCAAGACCAAAACCTCATTTTATTCCAATTGAAAGAAGTGGTTCACAAGCAGAAGGTGGTGGTTTTCTCCAAAAGGGGAGATGGGGTGTTGAGATACCAGGGTAGATCGTGTGTGCCCGATGTTGATGGAGTACGAGACAGGATCATGGTTGAAGCTCATAGATCATAATATTCCATCCATCCTGGTTCCACCAAGATGTACCACGACTTGAGAGAAGTCTATTAGTAGAATGAGATGAAGAAAGACATTTCTGAGTTTGTCTCTAAGTGCCCCAATTGTCAACAGGTTAAGATGGAACATCAGAAACCGTGTGGATTAGCTCAGAACTTTGAAATTTATGAGTGGAAGTGAGAGATGATCAATATGGATTTCATTACTAGTTTACCAAGATCCAGAAAGCAACATGATTCGATATGGATGATTGTTGACAGGATGACAAAACAACCCACTTTTTGGCAGTTAAGACAATTAATACAACTCAGGAGTATGCCCGACTTACATTCGCGAGATTGTGAGGTTGCATAGGGTTCCTTTGTCCATCATCTCGAACAGAGGAGCTCAATTCACCTCTCGATTTTGGAGATCTTTCCAGAAGGGATTGGGTATGAAAGTGAATTTGAGCACAACTTTTCATCCTCAGACAGATGGACAGGCAGAGTGCACCATTCAGACCTTGGAGGATATGTTGAGGGAATAATTCATCAACTTCAAATGAAATTGGAATGATCATCTACCGTTGATCAAGTTCACATACAATAATAGCTATCACGCCAGCATTCAGATGGCCCCTTATGAGGCATTATACGAGAGGAGATATAGATCACCGATTTGCTGGTTTGAGGTTATTGAAGCAGAGTTGATTAGACCAGATCTTGTCCACCAGTCTATGGTGAAGGTGAATGTCATCAGAGAGAGGTTGAAGATAGCCCAGAGTCATCAGAAATCATATACAGATGTGAGAAGAAGAGACTTGAAATTTGAGGTGGATGATTCGGTGTACTTGAACGTGTCACCCATGAAGGGTGCTGTGAGGTTTGGTAAGAAGGGGAAGCTGAGTCTACGTTACATCGGACCATACCAGATCGTGAGAAGAATTGGGAAGGTTGCTTATGATCTAGACTTACGTTCCGAGCTAGATGGAGTTCACTCGGTGTTCCATGTGTCCATGCTAAAAAAGTCTTGGGGGATCCTGCCTTAGCAATTCCTGTTGAGAGTATGGGAGTGAAAGATAGTCTATCTTACGAAGAAATTTCAGTTCAGATCTTTGACCAACAAGTTCATAAGTAGAGAAATAAAGAGATTGCCTCCTTTAAAGTCCTATGGAGCAATCAATTTATTGAGAAAGTTACGTGGTAAACTGAGAAAGCAATGAAACTCAAATATCCGCACCTATTCGTGCCAAGTAAAGATGATGTTGAAGGTAAATTTCCTTATCCTTAACATTATTGAATGTCTCCTTCCATCGAGTTGATGCAATTATCTTATTTTATTCTCGAGTCTAAGACAAAAATAGATAGGTGAGGGATAGTGAGAGCCCGAGTGTTTCCGAGGAAGGAATAAGATGAGTTTTGAGATCATTCATGCTTTTATTCTATTCTTAGTCATTATTCGAGGATGAATAATCCCAAGGGGGAGATGATGTAACACCACGTGAAATTATTGAAACGCTCGCAAAATGTAATCCTACACACAACGCGTCTTCCAAAGCTCCGATGGGAAATCCGAGACCAAATTTTCGATCAGCACAGAAAATCAAGTCGAAAAATGATCTCGACCCAATTTAAGAGCAATTGGAGTGAAAAATAATTTTCGCTAATTAATTCAGAGACAGTGTCTGTCCGCATCCTTGGCGCGATGCAGACAGGATCCATATCAATACTTATTATTTTTTTTTAATTTTTCAACGGGATTTGAAAATTTACGGAAAAAACAAAACTGACCAGTGTACATATTTTCAGACTTTTTCTTTTAATTACAGGAAGGGTATTTTGGTCAATTTCAACCCATTTTTAAGTCCCAAAACGTGTTTTAAGTATTAAATTCATATGAAAGGGTTTTACAAACCCATTTTTTCTAAGTCTAAACGAGAGTTCCTGAGAGAAAGAAGAACAGAGAGTGGAGGGTTTCAAGTTCGGGAGTGAATTCTTGGAGGAAAACTTGACTATTCATCATTCCAGGTATGTAAAGGCTACCTAGAGCATGGAATTATTCTTCCATATGCCCCAATACATGTGGTAGATTGACAATTGATAGTTGATGGGTCTTGAGTAGTGATTCTTGAAGAACTTCTTGGACATTATCTTTATTTCTTGAACATTATCTTTAATTTCCATATATTGTCTCAGCTTGATGATCATTATACATGTATTTATTGATTATATGAATTATTGTATGATTGTATACCTAAATTTCATGATTTCCCTTGTTTAATACTTCAAGAATGAACTTAGGAGTAATGTCTAGAGCCTTGATTGTCTTAATGTGTAAATTGTTAGAGTCTAAGTCCTGGGATGAGGATATTAATGACTGAACTGATTGGAATTAGTGTTCTTAGAGCCTAATGTGACTGCACCTTACTTTTGAAGGAATGATTTTACTCCTTGAGTTGATGGATGATGAGTATACTGAGTGTTCGTGGTCGTAGGGGCTGAGTGATGGCACTTCTTGATGAATTGATAGATTATGAGCATATTGAGTCCTGGGAGGAGTATTGAGCACCGAAGATGAGTAAGAGTGAGTCCCACTCGCACTCGATAACTACGTGGTCAGCGTAGAAGAGGATTGGACCATGAGAATGGATGTTTCCTTAGTCCCAAAAGAGGACTTGGTGTTATTATAACCCTCCTCCCCCCGATATACACCCTGCTGCCTCGGAAAGGTACTGGGCTAATGCCGCAACGCCATCATTTCGTTGTACCATCACTGGCTCATAGGTGATGGGTTTAGGTCCAAGAAACTCCCTGATAGGTCTCATGATGATAGTACTCTGATGTTGATGTGATAGTGTGAGTCTGGATCGATGGTGATGTGACAAAGTTTTGTTCCTTACCCACAGTTGAGGTTGAGTTTGATGAGTTGTTATCGTTTACTTTAGCCCGTTTTACATACAGTACATTCCACGTACTAACGCCCCTTTGGCGGTACATCATTTTATGATGCAGATTCTGTAGACAGAGGACTTCAGCAGCCTAATCGTTGAGGTTCACGTATATCCAGACAGAGACTTGGTGAGTCCTCCCCTGCTTTTGGAGGACATATTTATTTTTTATTATCTATTTTGATGTCTTTTATTCTTGATTGTGGTAGCCATGACCTGTTATGATACCTTCTTAGAGGATAGTTATAGAGGCTTCATAGACACAGACGGTTGATTGTTGATGTTGGGATTGCTTATTTTCCATTTCTTTTCTATCGAGATACTTCTTTCGTACTTTATATGATAGATATTGTGATAGCCCACTGATATTCTATTGTTCTCTATATATCTTCCGCATATGAGTTGATTGAACGAATGCAATGAGACTAGATGGTCCGCTTGGGGGGCTAGCAATAGTCTCCGAGTGCTATTTATGTCTAGGGTACCCTCACGGGGGCGTGACACAATTAACATCTATCTATATACATCCAATATTAAAAAGCGTAAATATCAGCCAAAATCAAACTAAATTAAAGATTACCTTAAATAAATCATGGTCAACTACTACAACCATCATTATATAAGAACTTGAGTTTATAGATTTCATTCATCATTAGGCAACAGTCAAATGCAATTATTTGAAACAATAATTTAAAAGGTCTAAATATATAGTTGGATTTTTATTCAACGATATTTGAGATTGAAAGTAATATTGAAAGCTTTTATGAGCTGATAGATTAACGAATAGCATATATAAAACTGTATTATAAATATTAGGGGTTTTTTTTTTATCCTTTTTTGATTATGTATCTATCTATACTATATGTTAAAAGTGTGAATGTCTTTAGAAATGTTATTTAAATTTTTTGCCTTTTAATTAAAAGATTCTGTCTTAGATGAAATCGTCTTTTAAAAATGTCTAGAAAATAGGCGAAAAAGAATTTCAACAAAATCAGAAAAGAACTAACCATTACGTGCAATTAATTGTTCCATTTACCATTAGGTTTAGTCCTCTTATTAGTTTACAATTTTGTAAGCCGTGTGGCCTTTTTTTATAAAAATCTTTTACATTTGTATTTATTTGGATTTACAATTGCATTTAAAATATATGACAAGAGTATAACTCAAATTCTAAATCTATAATAAAATTGACATGGCTATTTATAAACATCCGATTTGCTGCTATTTTTAACTTTTAGTTTGATTCAAGTCGTCTTTTTGTATTCATTATTATCATCCTTTTTGCCTTCTTTATTCCTTACTATTATTAAATTTAAATACTACATATGAGTTATACACAATTAATTATTGACAATGAATATTCTTTTTGATAATTTCTCATTTTCAGTTGAAATTTTTATCGAAAAATTGGATGAAACAGACATATTGCCACTAAGTATTCGAAAAAACTAAAGATTCATCTCTTTTTTTTACTTACATGATAATTAGAACTCAAAATAGGACTTCGTCTTTTTTCCCTTACCTCAAAGACATAATACATGCATATGTTGGGTAGCACTTTAATATCCCTCTAGCAGTGTATGAAGCCATAAGAACTATCCCAAAAATTATATTATACACAAACTTACGAAAAGTTGAAGTTTCTTCAAATAATGGGAGATAAAAAGTTGCAAAAAATTAATTTATTAAAGGAGAGCGTCATATTTATTAAATTTGTAATGAGATGTTTGTCTCATGTATTGCCTTTTCCACTATAAATTAATTTTGCTTGACATATATTTTATGTTAAGTTTTCAATAATTTATACATTAAGAATTATTAATTCCTTTTTACCACAATACAATAATATCCACAATATAATTCTCAAATAAAGTCATGTTTCAAGAAGTTTATTCTCTCAATTTTTTGTTATTTTGTATATCGTTCTTAATTTATTATTTTATCTTTTACTTATTTAGATCCGAGATTTACTTTTGAATTAGATTTTTTTATTTAAAATTCACTCTTGATTTAGGACTATTCTATATAAATAATTGTCTAGGCTTTGAAAAATATTTAAGACTTTAAAATTAACTAAAATTGTGATTATCAAATATTTTGTTTATACAAATATAGCAAATTTAAAAAGGAAAGAGTAATTAAATTTACATTGAAACATATATAGGATTTTTTAAAACTAAATTTTAATTAATTAATTATTTAACTACTAACTATTCAACTTCATTGAGACAAAATTATCTTTTCACATTTTTCTCCAATTATTATATTATTATTTTAATGATATTATATATTAATCTATACTATATTAAAAGTGTGAAGACCCTTAATAATGTTGATTAAATTTTTTACCCTTCATTAAATGACTTTGCTTTAGACAAAATC